>JAVCKT010067860.1:0-15629 GCA_032273925.1 Rhynchotus rufescens
CCTGAAGTGACTAAAATAATGCAAGTTAAGACATTATTTTTCAGGTGCCCTATGTATGAGGCAAGTAATACAAATTGTACTGAAAACAGATCTATTTTAGATTTTGTTCTTAGTAGAGGATTTGAAGTGAGGAGTTCCCATTTCCCCTCTGTGGCAAAAGTCCCACAGCCCAAGCACGGCCAGGCAGCAGATCAATGGATTCCCCATCACAATTGCGAGGACTCTGTATAACCTCTTAAGCATGAATCAGGCTGTTTTTCACTCCACTTTGAATAGATCCACAATACTTAAATCCATAGTCCTTCACTGTTGTGTTACTGTCAGTGGTTCCCAAATACAAGCTCTTTATTAGGTAAACTGGGATCAAGTGACATGCATTAGACTGAAGATGACCAGTAGAGATTGCTGCTCTCTGAGAAACACAGATTTGTGATGAGATGCAGGGTGTATACAAGACAGGGATTACCAGGCACACATGGCCGTGCTCACTTATAGCAGCAGAACAAGAATGTGATGCTATCCACAAGTTAAGACTCTAGCTTTGTGCAGGAGGACAGTGAAACACGTCATATGAAGGCACAGGAGAGAAAGGGAGTAATATGAGCAAATAGCAATGTTTTCCAGTTTTAATTCATTGTCAGCTGGTTTAGTGAAGATGCTTGACTTATTCCTATTTGAACTAGTGTTTTACCGCCTTTTATGGCTGTTTTGAGCCTGAGAGGGAGAGGAGAAGAGGGAAGGCACAAAGCTCTGTGGAAGTAAGGGAGCTGGGAAGTGGAGCTGCACTGTCCACCCTGCTCTATCTCACAGGCCAGGGAGGACACCAAGGCCAAGATCTTCACAGAGATGTCTAATGAGCAGCCCCGCTCTTCCCCGATACAGCACCCATAAATCCAAAGCTACAGGGAGTAGTATTGAGGTGGGAGTCTCTGGTGGTTCAGAAGGAAAAAGATCTCTACGGAAGATGTGCCTACGTTGGCATCTCTGCTAGGTAAAATCAAAACAAGCATAGCTATACCACTTTTCAGGCTGTTTTTGTCAAATGTGCCTTTACTTAGGATCCTTGCTCTAACTGTAGGTCTGTGAGGATGGTAGAGGATGGAATAGCAACATTCCAGCTCTTCTATCCTACACTGCAAGCAATGGGGGTTACAGAGGTACAAACTGGTGTGTGTTGAAGCACACACGGGGTGGCTACATTGAACAGGCTGTCAGACTTTTCAGGCTTGTAATATATGGGTAATTCATTCTGATTTGCTTATATGTTGGTGGCATGCATGATGCTATGGTATAGAAAAGATACCAAATGATTTTCTTTGAAAATGATGTAAACTTAAAATCTTTTAGGCATCTGGGTTGCAACAGTTAGCTCACTGAGCAGTGATCCACGTATGTCATTTCTTGACTATCTCATTATTTGTGTTCATAATTTCTGTGTGTGTTTCTTTGCTTTTCAACTGAAAGTTTTATATTGAAAATTATTTCACGGGCTGCCTGTGTCCCCATCAGTCCCTGAACTGTAAAATGGTGTCACGTACTGTTTTGTTCGGCTGACTAACCACATCTACATCTATAAAATTATTCGGTCTTCAGTGGCCAGAGGCTCATCTTATTATTTTCTTCCCCTTAAATAACTCTCTGAGTACAACATTGAAAATGTAAACGTGCTTCATTGGTTATTGACTTTTTATAAACTGTTATCTTTCTGAATATGTTTCAGTTCTTCAAAGCTGAAGAGTGTAAATATTAGCACAATTAATGGAAATTGTATGCATGAAACCATAGGCACAATACCGGGTAACTTTCCTTTCCTTTCTTCCAAGCAGTACAGTCTCACCTTCGTACCTCAGGATTGATGGGATAAGGGGAAGGATTTGGCCATAATGCAGCTTGCAGAACATTTTTTAAAGGCCTCTGGAGCAAGGAGAGGGAAGTACTAAATTCATAAGAACTTTGGTTTAATAGTTTCAATTTTATGCTTTCCATTTGTATAATCTTGTCAATTTTATAATGGCATAAGTAGCAGCAGAACGTTCAATCCAGCATAATCCAATTACTGTTTCACTCTCTCAGGCATGTCTTATTCTTAGGGAAAAAATCACCAAGTTTGATTATTATGGATTTGCATACACTTGGAACCAGGAGTAAGCTATGTCAGTGAAAGATATTTTGCCTGTGCTTTCCTGTGTAGCTCTTACAAAGAGACTTAGTGCTATGATATGGAAAGAGATGATAATTTTAAAAGGTTATTTTATAAACTATGTAAGGAGTGCACTTGTTACAAGCAAATTTGTCAATGTCTCACACAGCAGGAGCTTGACTTACTACAAGGGATGTACCAGCATGCAGAGTTTAATTTGAGCTCATAGGCTTTTGTATGACAGAAAAGCTGATTTTTATCAGTGGTTTCACAAAATGCTGCAAGTCCAGCTACCAGTCTCTTTTCGGGGAGGTGCGTTTTGGGGATAGATTCAGCTGGACAGAGGTGTCCCCAAGGCTCTGCACTAGTTGTCCTAGGTTTTGGTGCTTGCTGGCTGGCTGCCACGCTGCTGGTAGGGAGCACTAGAAGCCAGTATGATCAGAGCACCCATGTTTGAGCTCACCTCTTTGCCATGGATGTTATAGAACCGTAGAATCATTCTGGTGGGAAAAGCCCTTCAGGATCCCACAGCTTCTGCAAGCCGTGCTGCAGCAGGACCAGGACATGGCCCTGCACTCCCTGGTGGAAAACACACCCCTATCCTGCCGTGCTCACAGGAGACGTTGCATCAACTTGCGCTTTACCTCATGGTCTGGTCTGCAGGAACCTTCTGAAGTTCTCCTTGTAGGGATTTTTATTCTGTCTCCAATCACAGTGAGATGCAACCCTGAACAGCACCGATGTTCTCTGCAGTACAGAAATGTGTAGCCAGGTGAAGTTCAGTTGTGTAAGTCCCCCTTGCAGCAACATCTCTGTGTCAGGAAGAGCAAGGTAGGATGATGTAAGCTGGACTCATCACTTATAGCTGTTGCCAACCTCTGTTTGTTAAATTTCTCTTCAGGTGTCAGATGAATTGGGCAAGCCATGAAATCTTTGTCACAGCTGCAGCTAAGGAGAGTCTGTGTTAACAGGCACAGCAGCACTGCTTCTGGAGGTGAGATCCCCATTCATACTCTCAGGGTATGAAGTTTATTTTTGTTCTGCATTAGGATTTGGAGGAAGGGATGCTTCTCTTATTTTTAAGTCTCTAAATTTGCCTGTTTCCCAGTTTGCTACAAGAAGCTGTTGTTCCTTCTGCATATTTACTTGGACACTTGGAGTGGGCTTCTTGGGAAAAAACTGTGTAGCAATGCTACATCCCCAAAGGATGTGGGTTGATCCTGTTTCAGTGATATCCAGGCTAGCAAGACAGAAGAGATCTTTGTGTATTTCTGTGAAGGCAACAAGAAGAAATAGAGAGGAATCTTAGAAGCACTCAGAGGTCAGGATAACCCAGCCACTGCAGACACAAGAGAGAAGAGTCCAGGACTGTAGCACCAATACGTAGCACAAAGATGGGCTGTTTTTTTAGATTAAGACTCAGCTCTCCAGTGTCTCAAATCTCATAAGCAATGCTCACCTCTGTTATTGACGTACAGGAAAAATAAAGATTGGAATTAAGGTTCAGATCCTGACTGTGTCTGCAGGCCTCAGTGATACCTCGTGTCTCCAGGGCTTGGTACCAGCTCTAGGCCTCAAGATTTTCTGGTTGTGGCAGGTCCCGTTCCTGGCTTCGCATGGCTGTGGGTCAGCCTCCTCGCTCCTGCCTGCTGTTAGGATTCTGGGATTCTGGGATTCCGGGATTCTATCACAGCGCTGAGATGAGCCGCCGAATGGCTGAGTGACTGTCAGGTCACTCAGCGGAGCCCCAGAATGATGGGCAGGGAAGAAGGCAGCAAGGAAAGCTAATTAAAATGCCACCCTGGAGCTTCTTTGCATGTCTTTGCTGTTTCATTCCCTCTTCTTTTTCTCACTTTTTTCTCCTTGTTTTCATTCCCTTCTTTGCCCTTCATTTTCCCTTCTCACTATTTATAAAATTCCCTTTTATCATTTTCTTTCCATGTACCTTCTTTCAGGCTTTACTTTCTCCTATTCCCTCTGTGCCCCAGACTGCATTTCCCCTTCCATTAATCAGTCCTTGCCCAGATCCTGACATCTCCTGGGAACTGTCATTCCCGGACTTGCAGGCCAGTTCTGCAGTTTTACTGCCCTTGTTCTTTCCTGATCTGCCTGTCAAAGGGCCGGGATGGTTCCTCTGAGTGACACAGGGCGCCAGCTGTGACTGCAACCAGCCCGAGACAGCAGTGGAAGAAAAAACTCTCCGGAGCCCCTTTTCATAATGGATCAAGGGACATGACTGATGTCTGGACGGTTTATTTGCATCGGTTCAGGCACAGATGAGGTGCTGCCTTGATGCACTTGCTAACGTGCAGGACATGCAAGGAGAGGGCTGGGGAAGCAGAGCCAGGAGAGAGAAGCCCTGCTGTTCTGTGAAGTGAGGAGCAGTGGGGAGCCCTGGGAATGTGAACTAGAAATGGGAAGGTGGGACTCTGATGTTTTGCTTTTTTCCATCACAACCATGCTCGTAGGAACACGTTAATTTATTTTATAACATTTGTGTATAAGAGAGGAATGATGCAGATGACACAGGTGGAGAAGAATCAAACAACTTTTAGAAAATATTGTCACAAAAGTATTGCTTTGTTTTTTTCAGCTGTGTTAGGCCAGATATCACATCATTTGCTGCTACTGCTTTCCCCAAGGCTTGAGTAACTCCTATTTCTGGAGCACGGTGGTTCAACGGTGCAGGAGCTGCGCTTGTCCACTCCAGCCCGTGGCAGGAGGTGCTTTCCATGGTGACACTTCGTGCTAGGATCTGTCCCTGCGCCAGCTTGATCCCCTCGTTGCCTCTGAGAGCCCCTCACTTGTGCGGCTGCCCCGGGGCCTGGGCGAGCAGCATGGGGCTCAGGGCTGGAGGCACGCAGAGCTGGAAGCCTCTTCCCCCTCCTAAACAGAGTTTTTGAGTTGAAACATAAAAGTAGGGGGTGCTCAGCACCCCATTGGGCGCCCCATTGACCCTTGCATTGCCCCATGCCAGGGTCTCCAGTTGCCTGTCATAGCCCCCCGGCAGGGCTGGTGCAAGGCAGCGCTCCATGGGGTCCTGCAACCCAAAGAACAGCCAGAGGCTTCACAGCAGCGAGTGAGTTAATAATCACTTATGAACTCAGGGGTTATGATGACATTTAAGCTCAAATTTCATTTTGCTTTCAATCAAGTTGTGTCAAATTTAGCTAAGGGTGTGTGACAGGCAGTCAGGCTGAACAGCTGCTCTGCACCTCTTCTTTTTGCTTTCTCATCAGCTGGTGAATAGATTGGGGTTTTTTTTTTTTGCATAAAGGTGAGTGTGCTGAAAAGAAAATATTTACATTCCTGAAAGCCCTGCTTATGAGCAAGGTTTCAGTATCAATACAAAATGTGTATATTCAAGACTTACACTGTTGTGTATTTGATTCTGTGCAGCTCAGAGAAAGTTTTCTCCCTTCCTGACGCCCAGCTGGTTTCCAAAGTCCTTTCTGGCTTTCTCTGTGACTAAGGGAAGGATGTTGGGGAGCCCACAGAAACTGGAAATTCTTTCAGGTTCACATTGGCCTGGATAAACCACATGCCTAAACCTGAGCCAGTCCCAGAAAGGAATTTCCCCCAGGCCAGATTATTTCTTTCCTTCTCTTCCTTTAGTACACTATATTTTAAATGGCTTTCAGTCCATGGCAGTAAACGTAACAAGTGGAGTGGTGGCAAGTGTTTTGTGTTTTATGGCTTGGTAAGCATCTGGGATGGACAGGCATTGAAATCCTGTGGTCAGAAACATCAGAGGTGCCTGGGCCCAGCAGCACGTGGTCCATCTCTCCCGTTCTCCCCCATGAAGGATTGCTGTCTGTAAGAACCTCATTAAAAACTAACTTATTTTAAGAGTAGAGCCAGACTTTTAGACAAACAGGCCATTCCCATCACTCTTCAAGCTATCGTTTTAAAACGAGGGATTCTGTATCTCTCTTTCTTCTAGGTAGGATTTAATCATAGCCCCTTTTATATCTTTATTGGTTCTATTACAGAGAAGCCGTTTTTACACATTGCCCATGATGGGCTTCTTGCACTGAAATCTTCTTTTTCATAAGCTTGAAAGTTACTCTGTATGTTCCATTGCTAATGGTATGCCATACATACCTTCCTTTACCAGGCAGGTAGCAACATCTGGTTGCATTGGGGAGCAGGCAACTCCTCTTTTAAGTGAAGTATATGGATGGTAAGCCTGGGTTTAAGCAGAAACAGTTCTGCTGCCTTCCCTCTTGTGATCTTACATCACTTTACCAGTTATTTTTTCCTCATGTCAAATAAAGCAATAACAATATAGCAGTTTTTCCAAGGAACAATTTCCCTCTCTCCTTCTCCCCTTTTTCTGCCTTTCCCTGTATATTTAATAGTACCTCAGCTTCCTCTTGAAATGATGCCCAGTAGAGCACTTCTGCTATTTCAATCTGTTTTTTTTTTTCAAAAGCATTAAAAAAATAATAATAAAAAAAGAAAAAGCAGCTAGCTCCGACAGCAGAGTTTGATTATTATGAAGAGACATTAAAAAATCCCTCTTCCTTGGAGCTGCAGTGCTGTTTGCACACACAGTTAAGCCGCTGTGTGAGTGCTTGCAAGGCAGTGGCTTTAAATCTCCCCAGCAGCTGCAGCAGTCGGTGTTGCTGTGCGAGCCAGGCCACAGCAAGACAATTCTCACTCATTTATTTATTACCTGTATTTCTCCAATGACATCTACATCCATAATAAAGAATACAAAGATGATCTTCCAAAGAATTTCTTCACCTCGCTCCAAAACTCCTCGTCACTTTGACATAGGCAGTTAATTCCAGGAAACAGTCTGGCCCATTCTGCAGCAGCCCTCACTGAATATCAAATGTGGCAGAAGCCAGAGGCCACAGGATTTAATGTTAACACACTTTCTTAGATTAATCAATAGCATGAACAAAACCCTCTATAGTTAGTTTTTTGATGTCAGTTATGACAATTGAGTTTAGGCTGCTCCAGCTTTCTTTTCTTTTGTGTAATTACCTAGGAAATCTCAGAACAATAGTCTTTTGTGTCAATGGCACTTTAATAGCTTACGGTATTGAAAATAAGAACCAGATAAGGAGTATTTCAGGCCAGACAATGGCCAACATAGTGTTCAGATACCTTGGTTGAGGTGTCTTCATCAATACGTTTGACTTAGAGAAATTCTTGAACCTGGAATTGTTTGCAGTGTGTGTAGAGGAGGAGCCACCTGTCTTGATGGTCCAATGCTTCCCTCACGTAAATCAGTAGGAATGCTGGCATGGGCAACGTATGTTGAAAGAAGCTCCTGATTTTTACAGCTCCATCAGTTCTGCTGGAATGCTTTGTTTTACAAAGCTTCACGGTGAGCTGAACAGTGATTGCACTGACTGACAACACCATCCAGCTCGACGCGGGGTTTTCCTCTGGGCTTTGCTGGTATCTGTGCATCCTGCCAATCCAGAATAACTGCAACAAAATGATTCTTAGAAAGCTTGAAAGGTTTTTCTCCAAGGCAACACATGGTGTCAATGAGTTGTGCAATGGCAAGTCCTTAAGCGTGGGTTTTTCAGGGCGCTGGATGGAGCAAGAAGGAGAGTTCATGCCTCTTAGACATTTTGCTTCAGACTGAACTGATTTTGCTGTTCATCATCATGTTAAGCTGCTCTTTTTTTAAGATGCATCTGTATACAAAGAACTTAGAATGTACCTTTTTTTTAAGGATAGACTGAAAAAAGAAGACTCTATAAAGCAAGAGTTAACATTTTTTAGAGATACGATAATATAAGCAAGTCAGTAAAACCTGCGTAACAGGTCCTAAAATCCCTTTTCAATTTATATAGAACTATGTGTTGTATAGAACCATAAAATAGGTTATCTTTCTTTAAAAGCCTCAGCAGTTTTTTCCTTAATGGCAATATAGCATTTGGAAATACTACTTTCTAAACATACCTTATTGCTTGAATTAGAGAAATGTGCTTTGGTTGCAAGAGTTTCTGCACCTCTTTTTCTCCTCGGACTTTCTCTAGGACAGTTGCATTGATTTCCATGAGCTGGTCTCCCTTGTCGGGATGGAGAAGGAGGCAAGCCAGCTCGAGAGGGAGCACGTTCACAGCGTGTACGAGAAAATTGCCCCTTCCTTCAACGATGCCCGCTACAAGGCCTGGCCAAAGGTGCAGCGGTTCATCTCGGAGCAGGAACCAGGCAGTCTCATTGCGGACATTGGTGAGTGAGCCCGTTTATCACATGCCTAAGGAGAACGTGAAGATGTCTTCTCTGTGAATACTTGTGGCAGAAGAGTTTGGAGCTTGCCTGCAAGCTGTGAATCAAAATAGCCAGGCTATCAAATTTGCCTCCAAGTTTCTCCACCATTCATAGGTATATGCAGACAGTCTCAGCAGCGAATGCTACCACTTAAATTTCTTAAGATGTTGCTAGCAGATACTAATATTTGTAGGTATACATAACTCTAGAATATTGTTTTGTGTAGCTCTTAAAATGGGTAATCTGTCTGGCCAAGGTGAAAAAAAGTATCATGACCTTGTCCTTAGCGCTTTGGGGAATAATGTTATAGTTGTTAATACCTGTAAGGTAGAGATTTCCTGAATTGTAGTAGAGAGGCCTGCATATTCTGCGCCTGCCCCACAAGTGGAAGCCGTGCTGCTTGCCCAGATGAGATCTGGGATGGTTTTGTAGTCATTGCTACATGCCCAGCCTGGATCTCTAAATTTCTTTTCTTTTAACATCATTTTCAATCTGTCATACTTTCCAGCAACATCCATTTATAGTCCCCTGCCCTTTGCTTTTAGCTTTAAGCATAATATAGCAATACTCATGAAAAAAGAAAATGTGATTGTTGGGCTAATCATATTACCTTGTTGCATGTCTTTCAAGCTTTACCCTATTTTTTTCCAGTTTATCTCAGTCTAAATGCTGACTATAGCATATAGAATATATTCATAACAGATGTCAGAAGAATTCACACCTTTTTTCAGTGTGAACAAACACATAATGTGAGCCACCATACTGACCAATTCTCACCCATGTAAAACAATATAAGCTTTAATATAAGCTCAGGCTTGGCTCCTGCGCTTTGGCCCATGGAGGCTGCTGATGTGGCTTTGTGGTGCCCATGGTCAGAGAGGTGGTTCATGTGAGACACAGCTGCCAACAGAGCTGCCATCCAGCCCTAGAGGCCTCTACCTGCAGAGCTCGGCCCTGTTCTTCCCAGTTGGGCAGCAGGCACTGGCATCAGTTTAGTAGAAATAATGGTAGTCACTTCTCTTGCTGGCTCATGCTGCGGCCTTTCCCTCCAGAAGGAAAAAAGCCCTGGAGCTCACTTCCAATGAGGGCTCCAGGATAGTCCTGTTCTTCTCTTTTGCCCCCCAAAATTGTGTGCAATACTAGCCAGTGACTGGCACTGCCTAACAGCAGCTCTTCTCAGCAATACTGGAGTTTATTTCACAGCCATGAGGAGGATTGTGAGATCTCTAGATATTTTCTCGATATTTTCCTTCCACTCCTGGCAGACAGGATCAGCAGCTGGGAGCAGATTTTTACCTGTGACTCAGCAGTGACTCATCCTCTGTTGAAATGTTGTAGCAGACTGGCAGGGCTGGGAGGCTCTGGACTCACATAGGATTTCAGAACAGGTACTATGGGATAACTGTAACCTAAACAGGAATTGAACATTCAGAGGCTCCAAAATAAATGTAATTATATGACAAAAAATAAATTAGAGATAAAATCTGGGCTCTGACCCAAGCTTAATATTTGATGTAAGCGCAGCCGTAAACAGGATGTGAACTAAGATATGCACAAGGTAAACGCTATTATGTTAGCTCAGTGCATTTTCTTCCCTGATCTTAATCTGAATAATCACTTTAGTGACGCAGGATCCATTTTGTGTTAAGATCCAGATAATTCTGAAAACAAATTACCAAAATTTTAGCTAATACCTGTTTACTACTGACATTACTCTAATTATCTGAAGACATGTGCCTTTATTCCAACACAAGAAGTGTTTCAGATTGGGACGGTGTCCATGTCCAAACCTCCATCCTGGAACGAAAACTACTTGGAGATACTTGGAGGAAAAAAAAAAAAAAAAGGAACTTCACTGTTGTCATGGTGACCGCAATTAGCAGCAGTTAAAGAGCAAACAATGGATTTAATGGTTTGGTCTAATAATGACTTAATTACTTAGCCTCCTAGTTTGTCTATCAGTGTTTCAATACACAGGAATAATTTAGCCCCGTGCCACTGCATGGGACTTTCGCCTAGCGTTTTGGACTGGCAGAGGAGGGACTGCAGCAGCATCCTTACCGTGACTGTGTTTGATTCTGTGTTGGGGGGAAGGCCAAGGCAAACGCCCTCCAGCCATCCCACTTGAACACCTCCTGTCAAGCAGCAGAGAGAAAGGGGCAGCCTGTGTTCATGGAGCTATAATGGCAGGAAAAGCACCTGAATTGCACCGCAATCATATCCTCTTTAAAATGGGCAGGGGATTTCAAGCTGTCGAAGCAATTCAAGGGCTGAACATCATGGCTGATGTCAGGAACACATTACATTTCACACACACACCAGCTGACCACTTTTCCCTCCTCATTATTCCTGCAGGCTGTGGAAATGGCAAATACCTTCACATCAATTCTCAAGCCTACAAGCTGGGCTGCGATTACTGTTTCCCACTGGTGGAGTCCGCCCGTGATGAAGGCCATGAGGTGATGGTCTGTCACAGCCTGTGCCTGCCCTATCGCAGTGAGTGCTTTGATGCTGTCCTGTCCATTGCTGGTAAGTTTGGGTACTGTCAGTTGTCCCTAGGCCAGACCTTGAGAGGCATTTAGGCTGCCTTTGCAGCTCTTTTGGGCTGAGTAGACCAGGGAGATTTATATTAGCACTGTAAACTTATGTTATTGCAAACTCACAGTGAAGAACAGTAAAATGGGTGAGTCACGCTGACAAGCTGAGCTCTATTCTCATGCACTCACAGCTAAGCTACAACATGGGAAAAAAGGACAGTCTTATTTCTACTTTATGACATGGCGCAAGTTCAAACTGTTGGCTCTGACAGGAGGAAGATGTAATGAAATTTTCTCAGGAACACCTGGGGAATTTCTTGTAATGGGAACTACGACAGAAAGATCCAGTCTTGGAGCATATCCCCAGCTCATTTTTTAATCCCCTGATAGCCTCCCTTTTGCACCTTTCCAAAAATTTGTTTTCACTCCCATGCTCCAACTCCTTTTGGCTAACATGATGATTTTTGTGCTTATGAGGTAGGAGGATCATGACACTGATTTAGCTGGAAAATAACCCAGCAAAATAAAAACGTTGCTTTTAGCTGAGTCAGTTACCTACTGCTTCACTCCAGAGACCTTGTCTCAGCACAGGGAAGGGTTTTAGAGCTGAAAAAGAACAAGGAGCCAGTAACAAAGCAGAACTGTTCATTTGAGCTGCCACCTTTAAATGCTCATCAAACAACCTCTGATTTCTTTCCTTGTCTCTTAAGATTTTTCCTTGTTTACGTGCCCTTTTCAACCTCACTTAATGATAGAGGAACAACATATTTGTCTTTGCCACTTTTAAAGCAGACTTGGAATGCTGCTGTGGCTGTAGCTTTATCTCTAGCTAGTTCTCTTAAATTTTAAGGATGCTGTTATTTTAGGGAGTCTTGAAATTACACACATTCTACAATTCAGATACTAAACTCACACTAAGTAAAAGTAGGACAAAGCTGGAAATAAAACTACATTGATCACCAAACTTGTTTTTCTTTTTCTCATAAACTAAGGAGAGCAAGGCACTCTTAGCCATGTTAAATCAAAGTGAAATGTTAATATCTCACATCTCTTGAAGTTGGCAAGTAGCCTTACAGAACCTCTTCTCCCTGTCTCAGCTGACCTTTCTTTAAGCCTTGGGGAACTTTACTTTTCAAGTCCAGGTCCATGTCATATAATTTGACATTTGGTGGAATTTGGTACCTCATCCTACCGGGCTCTGACCCCTGCTTAACTACACTGAGAACCTTTCAGTCATGAATTAAGAAAAATGAGCAATAGATAACGATCCTTATTATTAGATTTTCACTCCCTCTGAGTAAGTAATATATGCCTGCCCCAAGTGAGCTCACATTCTTGAGTAATCCAGAGTAAGGAAGCACTGGACAAGCCCAATTTGTTGAAGAGGCCACGTAAGCACCGCTCCCAAGTTTTCTGGGCACTGATGTCTCTGGTCTCCGGGACTACTGATGAGACACAGCCTGCACCAAAGCAGGGTACCTGGGGTGAGGTTACTGGAGGGGAACTACAGAGCTCAGCATCCAGAGAAAGCTGACGGCCCTGTTAGTGTGGCTGCAGGGCAAGATGCAGGAAGGCACTTGCAGAACAAACCAGTTACGGAGTGTTAAAGGCCCTGTAACATAGCTGCAAAAGGCAAAGTTGTTTCTGTTGCATCCACAGCCATCACAGATCATGCAGGGACAGCAGGATGTCATGAACCAAAGATTACTGCTGAATAAAAAAACTTGAAAAATACATCTCAGATGCATTAAAAAGCTTCAAGAAGACAAATAAACCTCTCTGATTTAATAGCTTATTTCTTATTTTCTAACCAAGCTAACAATTTTAAAAACACAAATCATCATTTTAAGTGCTTGGCCTGTCAGCAACACAGTTGCTGGTATTCTCATGTTTCTTGAAATAATTTATAAAGCTAAAATTATAATATATATGAGAATTTTATACTCAGACAATATATACCAGTTCACATAGAATGCATGATAAATTAAATTAAATATATGCTAGTATATATGTACACTCGTTTGAGTAAGCATTTGTGTTTTTTTGAATTCTTCAGTAGATTGCCTGGGAAGGCAAATTTTTTCTGTAGCAGTCCTAAAGAGAGGTCTGTAATAAGAAATCTTGGCAGAAGAGCAGTGTCAGGCCTAAGCTAATGATTTTTCTATACTCAACAGCTATAGCATATGCATATATAGTGAAGCATTTTTTGCTAGTTGCATGATTGCAATAACCTACACTGACAAGAAAGAAATCTAGACGTGATATATCAGCAAAAATTTTAAGTTGCCTACTTTAATGTGCGTACCTTTCTGTTGAAGGAGACAAATTTGCCCTATGAGTATACGGTCCATTCCACTCTGTTTTCACTGTGTTTAGAAAGAAAACGTAGCCACTTTCCCAGTGTATTTGTAGCATATGCTTGTTATCACCAAATACCAGAAATCAGCCCTTTTTTGCTGTATACCAATGATTTTGTAATTGTTAGCATGATGAAGCCATTCTTATGTTATTGAAATCAGTATATTTGCCCCTAAAGATAATGGCAAGAAGGCTAGCACTTATTTATTTCCACTCTGGATAAAGCATTACTCCAGAATAGGATTCAGTGCTTATATTTTAATGTAGCTTTACTTTTATCAATGTTTTGCTCTTCTACCTGGCAGAATCATGTTCTGTGTTAATAAAATCTTTTGAGTGTTGAGTTCTTGGACTCTGAAATAAGTGGAAACAATAAAAAGATTTTTCTCTTAATCAAGATAAGTAATTTCTGTTCTCCAAATGCAAAGGTGAAGACACAGTATTTTCCTGTCTTGTTAGGAATCAATACTTAGATAAGTCAAATTTTTCTTTATTACTGAAATATCTGATTAGCCTCTTTACCTCAATGGTAAAAAATAGTGAATGGAACCAGATGGCTTTTCTTGGTGTTAACACCAATATATGAAAATTAATTTCAGTTTAATCTTGATCTTTTAGTTATATAGTAATTTAACAGAGAAAGTGACAGGAGCCTAAGGGAACTAAAAGTGTCTACTCTTCGAGTTTACACTCTCTGTGAATATGGTCTGTATAATTACAAATAATGTAATTCTTGTTCACTTTTACAAGGTTGGAGAGTCTCTTCAGGACAAAAACAAAAATAAAAGGTTCAGGAGAGTTTGCTTACTCTATAAGGTTATACCTTTATGGCAAAATTCAATGAGACACTCTGAACAAGAAGAAACCAAGTGTTAGTATCAGAAGCAACATCGTATTAGTGTTATATTGCATTACTGTGTCAGTTAACACCAGGGCAACGTTGCAATGACACTGTGATATTGTTTCTTTACCCCATAGACTGTTTCTGTGCAGCCTTGGAAATTTCTGTGTAGCACTGAGTTTTGTCATATAGGTATAGTATTACCAGCTGCCAGCCCTCTTAAATCCCATTTCCCACAGGAATCACTTGGGAATAAATTTTAACAGATTTAACAGAAAAAAAAAAGAAAAAAAAACCTTTTCGACAAAGAAGCAATGTGTGTGGAATAGGACATTCCCCTTCCCCGTAAGTAGCACTATTAAAGGCACAACGACTATTCCATTGGAAACCAGAGTGTAATTATGGTCTTGTATGGCAACATAACGAATTCTTTAATGCCATAGAAATAGAGATGAAATCACATAAAAAGAAAAGGACAAGCAGCCCTTTTCATGCTTTACGGGGTAGTGTGAAGGACCAAAATCAGGATGACTGTTCCATAACATGAATTAGCACTAAGAAAATGTTTATAAATACAGAAAGGAAAATGGAACCTATGGAATAGGAAATATTTCATATGAAATGAAAAAAGTCATTATTGTCTTCAGGTAGTCAGCAGAGTTTTTAACCAAGGACCAAAGTTTAGAATAAAAAAGAAAATAAGAGGTTCAACAATACTCGGATAATTTAGGTAATACAAATTCTGAGGAAATCATGAAATTCATCTTAAACTCCTTGAATAATTGCCAGTGCAATCCCTGAATCAGCAGATTATCTTTAAGATCTCCCGAAAGTGGAGAAAGGCAAGCATAATGCATGTTTCTGAACGGGAAGATGCCAGTCTAACTTAGATGCTAAAGTTAATAATTTGAATGTATAAGAGCCTACAGAATAATAAGGAAATGGGAAATAGCCAGATATCCCTATGGACAGAATAGCAGGAATAAACATGGTTTATCTTGATCCTCATGCCATTGTAAGTAAAATAAGTAGATCTAGTTAAAAACATGGTAATACATAAGATGCAAAATCATTCTCTGAGTGGATCAGTGGTTCACTGTCTAATCAGAAGGCATTTCAAGGGGGATCATCTTGATTCTCCTTAATCCCCCTACATCTATTCCCACTGAATGGCTCCTATATAAGAACAGTTGCAATTCCTTTGGAAGATGGGATTTGAAATCCAAATGATGGAGAGATTGCCTGAAATCAACAAGATGAGACACCAAAACCTGCAAGAAGTATCATGCTTAGGAAGGAAACTTTAAATGAACAAAAGAAGAAAGAAGGCTAAAGTAAGGTAAGTGGGACAATAGGCAAGGAGGACCACAGCCTAAATCACAGAATCACAGAATGGTTAAGGTTAATAGTTAATGGTTAAGGGACGTCTAGAGACCATCTAGTCCAACCCCCTGCTCCAGCAGGGACACCCAGAGCACGGGGCACAGGGTGGCAGCCAGGCAGGTTTGGAAGA
>JAVCKT010067881.1:0-15627 GCA_032273925.1 Rhynchotus rufescens
GCTTCTGAGCATCCGGCCAGCCTGGAGCAGCCACTAGCGGCAGAGGAGACTGCAGACATGGGGCACGTACCTGTGCCCAAGGCCCCACCTGCAGAGCAGCAACATCAGTAACGCTCTGTCCATCAACAGCAGCAGCCCGAGCCGCCGTTCTGCTGTGTTACTTAATCCATACAGCAGCCACCCCTTTCCAGAATGGCAAACGGGCGTCATTCGCTACAAGCTACCCTTGGGTACCGTTACTGTGCCTGAACCTGTGCGGTTCAGTACCTTGATTTGAAAGGAGAAAAGGAAGATGAAAAACAAAAAGAGAAACGGACTGCTTTAAGGCTCATGAATTCAGCATCTGGGCTACTCCACAGGGAAGATAACCACAAGAAATTATTTTTAAGAAGTCATCTCTGGAGATACTTGAGCATTTTATCACCATGTCCTTCAAGAGGAACAAAGACTGCATACTGGCTTTATCTTCTTAGTTGGCGTGACACCTTTCCATCACTTCAGCCTGAAGTATTCACTTTGGCACTCTGCCATGACTAAGAGCATTCTCTACCTTTCCCATCTTTCTCTTTCATTTGAGGCTCTACTGAGCTTTAGCATTTTCCTGTGCCAAACTCCCTCCTAAAGCTCACCTTAGGGCATTCAGCTAGCAGAGATCTCATCACCCCTTGATAGCTTCAATGACCATGGACATCTAGTTTCAGCCTTTAAGGTGAAACTATTTGGAGTTTTTTTTATGGCCACTTCCTTTGCAAGGTTGCTTGTCTCGCAATCTTTAGGGCACATCTTTACCTTTGCAAACACTGATGTCTAAAATCCTTATGCAGGAGACATACTGAGAATAAAGGAACTGAAACAGTAGGAGGGTAGATCACTTGACCAAAGTTGTGGCAGAATACAGGGTGACAAATGGCAGACTTATTTCACTATACATTTACATGGTCATCTGGTCTGCTCTGTTTTTCTATTGTATTTTATCTATATATAAAATACAATATTAGCTAACAGTGAATACTGTTTTTCTGTCCAACTGCTTTTTGTTTTGTTTTTGGTTTATGGAATAGCCTGTTTCCATGTTCTTAGTTTTGGTTGTACTTCTTGTCATTTGTGTGACTCTGGGCAGTGTTTTCAGTCTCTTTCCTGCATGTGTGACTCTCCGTGGTATTTCTGGCTTCCCTTTTCAATGCTTTCAGAGCTCTTCTTCCTTTCATGGATCCTGGATGCCAACTATTCTCCATTTTTATTCCACTGTTATTCAATGTCCTGTTTCATTTCCATTTTCACTTTTCACTTTTTTTTTTTCCTCTTTTGAAGGCTTTTCCCTCTCTGAGGCTTCAAAACTACACAGTACAGCAGGGTTAAGACGTGAAGAGCTCTGACAATAAAGCAAACAGCAAGAACAGAGACACTTGTCCTCACTTCTCAGAAGTAGGAAGTCTTATTGGATCCTTGTACTACCTTGTGAGCTGATGCTCAATCAGATATTTACTCTTAGAAGGTTCTGGAAATTGTTCTATCTACCTTGTAATACCCAATTTACCTTTTTCACCATGATACAAATGACACAAAGAAAATTGCCCTGTTAGGAATTTACTACCTGCTTACAGGCAGACAGTTGGTACCTCATCTTACAGTGCCAGTGCCAGTTATAATAACATAAGTCTTCAGATTCCTATCTGAAATCCCATGAATATTTAAAATGCTGCCAGTTATTATACCAACTCACTTGTGCACTGATGACAGATTTATAAAGACACAAAGAGGCAAGGAAATGTATGTCTGTGATTACATAAACCTCTCAGCTTTGTAAAATACATTGATGTGAGCCAGTCGGAAGGAAAGTCGGTATGTTTTTTTTTGCAGATCACTGATTATCATCTTATGCCCACCATGTGTTTTCACCAAAGCACATCAGGGACTTTGGTGAATCCAGTGATGAACCATACACAAAATGACACCTGACTGCAGGTCCAAGAGTCTGCTGATAAGCTCCATACTTCTCATTATTAGCGCAACTTCCAGGCTATTGGATCAATTTCAAAAATGGGGTCTTCTTAGAAGGATTTCCCAGACATACCGTCAGCACTCAGATTTTCTTCATCTGTATGCTAGCAAGGAAAAGAACTGAATTTCATCTAGTGCAAATCAACAAATAGCACCAAGGCAGCAATATCATATACATGGTTTTTAGGACTGGAGTTCCTGGAAGGCTTTTAGTCTTTTTTTGGAAGAACTTTCCAAATCAATGCAATTTAAAATGAAAATTGCCATTCAATATTAAATGAAGTGTTATTCTATGAATGTAGCACAGCAGATTTACAGAACACTGTATGTAGACAAAGCAGTCAGATTTTCAGAAAAGCTCAAAATATTGGGTACTTTTAGTCCTTTTGAAAACTGAACATAAATGTCACAATGGAAGTAATGGATGGAGAGCCCTTTAGAAAGTTAATGGCCATAAAGCATATGAAAAAACTACCTTTGTGTGTCAAGACATGATTCAGACAGAACTCTGTACTGAACAGAAAGAATTTCTATTTGATACCCCCTGTATTCAAACATTCTCTTAAATAAAGGTCCCTTAGATAGATAGTACAGAAGGGAGCACTACTTTTATACCACTGTCACATTAAATCTACTCAAAATAAGTCACAATGAAAAAAATTCATCTGGCCTTTTAAAAAGTCAGCTGAAAATGCAGTTATTTTATTCTTTATTGTCCAAGTATTTTTACTAGTGTTTCAAAGTTTCAGAAATCCGAAGGAAGTGGATTTTATCTACTTGGGGCAGCAGAGTGCAAGTCAGGACTAGAAAATTTCTGAGGAGTGTTAATGCATTCGGAGCAATGGTGCTGGTAAGAAAAGTGTCCTGGTATAGGCAAGGTTTATGGTGGGGTAATGCAGCACAGGAACAGGTTCAGTTACCTACTGCACTCCTTTGAGTTGCTCCTGGGCCGAGGAGGGCCCTCAAGTGTGACCAGAAATATTCAGCTACGTTCAAATTTCCTTCCATTGCAGGTCACGTGCTCCACCTCTGGCCACGCAGCACAGAGGAGACGGCAGGGCAGAGCTTTGGCATCTTGCAGTTCTTGGCTGAATTAGCTCAAAGCAGAGCCATTTGCTTTGGAATTTACTAACAAATGTGAAGATACTTTTCAGACTTTTGCCTTTCTTTAAAGCTGGCCTGGTAAATTAAGTTTAGCAAACCTTCAACATAAGCGCACTGCTTAGATTACCCTAATCACAGGTGCAGATAAGCATGCCTTATGTTAAAACAAACAAACCACAGTGAACCAAAAACTGAAATATGCCTTTTAAAAAATTGCTCTTGCCTTTTCTTTACTTTATCCAATGTTTTATTAAATGAACTTCTACATCTCTGCGAGCAGCCTGCCTTACCGAATCAGTGTGACTGTTGGTAACTTTGGATGGAGCCTAATATGGATCAATTTGAAGCAGAATCTTGACATACTGATCCTGTGTGTGGTATGGTGTATTGCTATGTATGAGTCCTTTATTCAAAAAGTGAATGTAATTCTTAGGAATTTGAAGTGTACCTGTGACAGCTCACACCTAGGCCACTAGATGGCGAGTTAAGATCACGTTACACATGCAAGCTAAGTAAACCAGAAAAATGTAACTGCAATTAGTGCAATAAAGAGGCTGCACTTAAAAGAAACATTTAGAAAATTTAATGTCAGCTTTCTCAAGAATGAAAATAATTTTAGAACTATTTTCTTTCTCTCTCCTTGATCTTGCTAGGGTTCTCTGACAAACATGGACTATTTTCCTGAGTGCCTTTTTGTTCTATTTTGAACTGCCAAACTAAAGAAAGGCTAGGACATTTCCCCATTTCTTAAATATATTCTAAACAGTGAAACTAGAAATAAATGATCATACTGCTTTTATTATTTCATTCTGTGAAAACACCTTTGAGGCCACAGATGGTTAGCAGGAACTTTATTTGAAAGCAGGACTCAGGCCCTAACTCCTTGCTTAGGAGAGGCTGCTTCTTAATGTCATTAGTGCCAGCAGGGGAAATCTGCTGAGTTTTGGCTAATCCTGAAATGAAAACCTAGCTAGAAAAGAGCTTTAGAGTTACAAAAGAAACGTACTATATAAAAAAGGACATCATTACTTTTTTTTTTTTCTGTTGTAATGTTCCTGACAACAACATTTTGGCCATATGCCACAGTAGCCTGTCTGACCATCCCAGATTGACTCTGGCCAAGCTGAGTATGTGAGCCCATCTTTCTATCTACTTTGGAACATTATACACACACTCTGAAGAGTCCACGGAATTTCCTGCGTAGGAGAAATATATGCAGACTCTGTTCAGGGCACAGGGATGCTCTAATGAACAGCAGCAGCCACTCTGCTTTGCAGAACCTTGTATTCTTGATGGAGAATCATTCCTATGTGTTCAATACTAACATATTTTTAAGAAGCTACACCTCTCTCTACAGTAACCTGTGGAAAAAAACGGTGCATATCTAAAAAGCATATATATGTATGTATTAAATGATCAAATTAAATAGATGAAATCTCTGTCTCAATGATTCTCAAGTTCCACAGCTGGAAAGGAACAGCAGGAAAGGAAATGAAACACAGAAAAAACTGAGAGTAGGAATCATGCAGGCTAGGAATGAGGAGTGAAATCCTGCCCACATCAAATCTAAGGGAATTTTGTCACCAGCTCCAAAGCTTCCAGTGCTTTCCACTTGCCCCTGCTGACAACTCCCTTTTCTCAACCTGTGTTATGCCCCAAGCCTGCTGCTCTTCTCTTGAACAAATTCTTTACAGTGCAGCAGAGCTCTCAGGACGTGAAAGAACTTCATGATGGAAACACCTCTCGCATGGCTCAAACCACGCTCCTCTCTCAAGGAGTAACTTTTTTCTATGTCTTGCAAATTTGCATGACACTCAGTATCATGGTACAATGCATTTGTTGAGGAATATTTACATCATTTCTATGCAACCCTTCATCTACCAGCAATGGTTAACTGACATGGTGACAAAACATTAATACAAGATCTTTGTGACAGTGACAATTAGTAACAACGAGCCTGCTGAGAGTCACTCTGTGCCTGCTCAGAGAGCACTGCCAGTGATGCTGCGTGGTTCACATGGCCTCAACACCATGTCTGGGGCAAACCTTCAAGGTCAAATATAAATCAGCAAAGGCAAACAAGACTGTAGCCTGACTCTGGAAAAACTGGAGTGTCTTTCTGACTTGATTCAAGTCTGTGGTAACTTGAATCCACTTCAAAAGGGCCAGGATTTTACCACGTGCTTTGTTACAAGGGCCTTCAAACATTAGCTGCTCCTGGGCAGCTGGGCTCTCAGAGTGATCTGCTTAGCAGATGGGATTGAAAAGTTAAGGCACTGTGTGTTTTAAATGGCAAAGGAGATAAACTTACTTTTTCATGCTTGATTTCTTGAAATCTAGTTTCTACAGAGATGATGGAGGGCTGCAATTTTCTATATATTTAATACTTATTCACAGAAAGTAGCAATGACAAGCTTCTTTCTACAGGGATCTTGATGAGAAGCAGTTTGGTTCAGGCCTGGACTTCACTCTGCTCCAACACTATATCCTCATGAACACTGGGGGCCAATGGCGCTCCTGACAGATCCCAGCACAAAATGTTTATGCACACATCTCTGTTGCAAGATCTGTGGCAATTATTCACTCATTTATATTCCACAGAAGAGGTATTTTTCAACACCAATCTATCTGGTTGATATCACTTGAGGCAAATATGTAGATCAGTCTTAATTGTCTATGTCTGCTTTAAAACAATCCAATAAAACTAAATAACATATTGTATCAAAAGCTGTCTAATATGAAACACAACCAATAGAAAAGAAACGACTGCATCTTAAATAGTAAAATCTTAACAAGGAGGACAGCTGCCTTTGAACAATAAAAGGGCATCTAACAAATAACGAAAAACTTATCACTAAAATGAGGCCGCAGCGCAGGCTGACATTGCACCCTTGCCCACCTTCCCACAAGGATTCACAGTAGCCAATTATTTTAAACAGGCAAGCAAGAGGCTTTTTGATTTTTGACTATTTTTGTCTTTTTCGAGTATAAATAACGGAAAAATAGTATTTTAGTCTAGATTCTCAGGCCTCTCACAACCACACTATTGTAGCAGAGAAGTGAGCTTATTTATATTGATATAAAAATTATGCAAATACAATGTAAGTATAGAAAAATCTCTGCGGTAAAACCAGAAATAACAGAAATAAATATGGAGTTCACACTGCATCTGAATTGTTAAGAGCTGTAACAAACTGAAACATGTATCATCTCTCTACTCTCTCTAAATAAAATTAACTCCCATATCCCACTAAGCAGTTACAGTGACAACTGCAAAACATCTTATACCTTATAGCTTTATATTTCATACTGTATGCCTTATGCTTTTTATATTTAAAATAATCTCTGCCTTGCATATTGCTGAATTAGTCATTATTAATTTTAGGGGTTGCAAGAAACAAATACTTTAGTTTTATATGCTGGTAACACAGTAACATTTAAGCTGTCTGGAATTAAGGCTATTTAATCCCACATGCTACGAATAGTTCCCTCTAGACCATTCACTACCAAAATTTGTTTACAACTGTTGAAGAGCATTTGAACATACTTTCAGCCCTAAGAAACTATCTCACTTTTTATTCAAATTAAACTTTCATGGCTTCAAAATCCAATTTAAATATTCATGACAAATACACTTCTTATTTAGGGAGAAATGCATGCATTAGAAAGCATACTGATTAAATTCAATGTAGTTTTAATGGAAATAGGTAAACACTTGATTAGTGGCCAGTAAGATTCTGTTTTAATTTACATTAAAACCACCTCTTCTCTTTGAACTCAGGGTCTAGCTCACTTAATTTTCTGTTCCTTGACATAAATAATTTTAGTATTGTTATGCCATTGCTAATGTCATTTCCCAGAATCTTATCACATATTCCCATACAGAGTTTATAACTTTAAGGTCAAAAAAGAAGTGAAATGCAAAACAGTGAAGAAAAAGACTTACTTTTTTTGGCCATATAATTCATGCAAAAGAAAAAAAATTAAAATGATAGTAAATGTGTATTCAGAGCTGTTGCTTCAGAAATCTTTTAGTTTTGCAGAAAAGCCTGGTCTAACACACATCTGAAGCTAAAGGATGTTCAGTAATCGTGAATTTAACATGTTGCATTTTCATCCCAAGCAGGCAGGGTGAGAAACATGCGAGTCAAGCACTGAACTGCCTGAGGTACTGCCCCATCTGAAGGGTGGAGCGGACTGGGAGGGAGGCACTGAGGACTCATGTTACCACGCTTTCCCTCCTTGAGGTGATTATAACAGATCAGCACTAACAGAAGTCCTTAAAACGGTCAATTTCAGCCCAGGTTAATTGCAGCCATCTTATTTTCTGGGAGCATCGGATATGCTGAGCTCAAGTGTAGCCATCACCACTGTATCCAGGTGCATAATTTCCAAGTCATTTCACACATACACACACACACACAGAGAAACTGAAGCTCCAGATGTTTTTTATACAGGAAGAATTATCGAGTTCAAAGATTTGGAGGCTGTTGCAGTAGGAAGCTGCTTAGCAGCTTCAGAAGTGATGAGATACTCATGTGCTGATATACTGAGCTTCCCAGAGAGAAAACTGAATAATGGTAATATCCAGCTGATGCTTTATTGATGCCTACCACCACGTTTCCTTAAAGTTTAAATGGGATTTTTATTGTCTTTCCAAACTCTAGTGATTTATTTCCTTTAAAAATACTTCCTTCCCTGTCTACAGACAAATCATCCATCAATAAGCAGGGGCCTAGTCAGCCCTCCAGGCAACTAGCTCAACTGACTGCTACTTTACCGTCAAGGAGCTGGAGTTAAAGCAAAAGCTCTAGAGGTACACACAGCTGACTGAGCGTCCAAGGAGTCATCCTACATCAAAACCGCTTGCGATTTTAGTACTCCAATACAATGTTCAGTCCTGAAATGTGTTTTTTTTCTCTTACATAAAAACTTCTTACGCTGAGTTTCCAGGCTACTCTTTTTTTTTCATTTTGGAGGTTAAGACCTTTTATTAAAACGAACAAATAGAACTGCAAAACATTACCATCCCCAAGGAAACAAAATACAGGGCTCCTTTATGTCTCCAGGCTAAGAAATCGTAGCAGAAATGACTGCTGTAATTTGTATGTTTTTAAAGAAAGCCCTGATGTGGCTTTTCCAAACAAGGGGTACTCAGCATTCAGTTTAAGAGCGGATAAAGCACTGAGATTATTCAGATTTGAACGTCCCTGGCTCACTGGCAGTACTCGTTCCTAAGCACAGTGTTGCTGTTTGAATACTCTGCCTTTCCTAGGCAGCACTCGAAAAGGCCAGGGCAAGATTTTTCCATCTGGCTGACACACAGCAAGCAGCACCGGGCCCTTCCTAAACTGGCTCCTTCTCAGTTTCAGTCGTTCAGTTACAATTTTCCACAGAACCTGTTCAAATAAGCTGTTCATTTGTTTCATGTTCCCATTTTATCAGTTCTCTATATCATTAGAGGTGTTTGTATCCACCTCATGAAGTGTTATATGTATCTTATGTTTTCCCTTGAATCTCAGTCTTGTCTGTACTGATGACAGCTCTAGCCTACCAGTCTACTGCTAAAGAAACGGATCTGAAGCGTGAGGTGTGAAAGGGGTTTAGAGATGTCTTCTGTATTTGCAGAGATACAAATAGGCTTATTTGGTTTGGTTAATAACTTATGTACACCTCTCTGAAAAGAAACTCAGTTTAATGACTACTGACAGATAGAGACCTTGCAATATATAAACTTTATACAGACCTTGAAATATATAAAAGTTCTGATATGTTATTAAATACCAAATTATCTTTTTTCCTTTTGAAATGAAAACTGTATTTAGATTAAACATTGAAATTTCGCTGTGTCTTTACCCAGATATGACAATATATTTCAACTCTCACTCACACTGAAATTCATTTCCCATGAAATTCCCTTAAACATCCTATCTTACCAATATGAAAAGAGACTGCTCATAGTTTGCTTTTCCTGAAGTTAGGCCTGATTAATGTTTTTAGAAATGCAGTTTTACATATTGTTGGCAAATCAAAGCAAAGATAAAATCATAGTTACACACCAGCTGTTGGTCCCAATGAGATAATAACCACTTCTTAAATCAATAATTCTGCTTTTGTTGTAGACAATACGTTAAATGCCAGTGTCACATATCGTATCTGCTAGGAGCAAAATAAAGCATCACATTTCAAGCACGGAACAACAGCAGAACATTTAAAGGGAAGTAAGGGGGCTGGATGGTACTCACATGTCAAGAGCCCTGCCTTGTTCTCAAAGGCCCGGTACCATGTTGATCTCAGTAAGGCAACTGGATTTGAGAGACAGCCATCCAAACTCATGACACTGAATGCAGGTAGAGGCAGTACGTGTTCAACACAGAATACAAGGACAACAAAATAGAAGGTATCTGCATCCAGCTAGCACTGCTGGAAAAAACTGAACTTACTTTCACTAATACGCCAAGTTTGTAGTTTTGATAGAACCTTATGAAGCAATTTCATGGGTGAATTCTGTTCCTGAGTAGATTCACTACTGAGGATCAAGTAGACATTCTCCTGCCTTGAATATGCAGAAAAATATGTTTTCTTTTCCTATTTTTTAAACTGACCTCAGGTACAACACATTCCCATGCTCTCTGAGAAGGTGTCTGAACATATATTTCAAGTTGTCATGGTCCATACTTTTATTCTGTGATATGATCCCCATCCTCTCCGTAGAATAAGACTGACAGTGACAAAATAAAGTTACAGACATTTAAGTTCATACTGTAAGTTTACGCTGGTAAGTCTCAAAATCACCTTTTCCTATTTCAGTTACAAAGATAGTGAAATAACATTCCTGTAATGTAACAACCTGTAACACAAGAAATGAGCAGAGGTGCATCCTGGAACAAACCTTTCTTTAAGGTCAGCAACAAGACTTCACTAGGACCAGTGCTTATTACGACCTACTGCTTGGATCGCAGTTATTCAGTGTTACTCAAGCATATTTTCATCATGAAAGGAAAAAAAAAGGTCCAGTTAATTATTAGCTTCATTGCAAATACCCGAAACAAGACTTGCACTAGAGTTAAACATGAGGAATATTCACAATATGGGAATTCATTAGGCTCAGTGATTCCCTTTGATAAAACAATGAACCAATGAACAGTAAGTATTGTTCTGTATCTGCACTGTTCCAAGTATCATACTGTCAATTGAAACACTCAGAGCTGGAAAGGAGGAAAGATACTCACGTATCTGACTTCTTTTGATAGAATGAAGCCTGGTGACTGCAAGTCTTCTGTCTTCGGGTTGTACTAGGTCAGATCCGGTAGTATCTGATCATTTATCTGTAATACAGAACATAAAAAGTCTTTATCAACAAACCCCTAAAAATGCAAGTGATGCTCAAGGCTGCTGGGAAAGCAGGAGTGACTGCCAGAAAGCTGCATACAATCAAGCAGAAAGGCATACATGGCTTGGGTAAGCAAAAGTATATGAAATTTTTAAGTTAACTGTATGTTCAACATGGTATTTAACATTAATAAAATATTTGCCAGGTGAGTGTGAAATAGTCTGGTAACCTAGTAATACAAGAGCAAAATATTTTAGAAGTACAACTCTGTATCAGTTGCAGAAACTCTGCAAGAGTGTCAGGGTTATGGAGGGCAACGAGAAAACAGTTGCAGTGATTAATCATAACTGTAACTGTGCCTGAAGGATTTGCAAATCCCTTGTCTTGTGGTATGAGATCAGATTTCTCTGTCCCTAAATTAGACTAGATTAAAAAAAGAACCCTGTATGTTCTCTGAGAAATTTTAGCTGATTTAAAAGAGCAGTGCCATGTAATAGTGATGCTTTGATGTCACAGTGCCTTGACTGCTAACCCATAAAGATGGCAGGAACACACACACAATTTTCAAGTTTACAGAACCCCTTTAACCAGGACACTATGGATAAAACCACACATAGCTAAGGTAAACAGCATCTGGTGTTATACTGGAAAGATAATCTTTCAGGGAAACCAAGGTCATCTGGTTGGTTGCTCCTCGTGATTTTATATTTCACTCTATTCTTCCCCCATCTTGTGGGATTCTTTACTGGGCATTTCTTCTTGTGTGTGCACTAATTAACACTGCCTTTTCTGCAGCTGAGTCTGGACTCCATGGGTTCTGGTGCAGCACTATGTATTTTTTAGCCATGCCCAAGAATACATGTGAATTTCCAAGGTCCTTGGTGCCAGATACTTCCAAGACAGGCGGGAAACTTCCATGGGTGACTGCAGGGAAGAAGAACTTATGAGAGGAGGGAATGAGCGCCGAGTGGCCCTGCCTGCAGACCACGATACTCATGGCCTAGGGGCTCACCCGGAGCAAGGGAGAGTTGTTCCTGTTCCCAAGGAAAGAGAAGAAAATCCTGGAGAGCTCTCACCTGGTGCCGCAAAGGCAGAAGTGTTACACAGGAAAGGGAAAAGCCCATAAGTATAGTCCTCTATTCTCTCTGCTTTTTAACTAAGTGCCCGCAAATAAAATGCTACATTTGAGGTCAAACAGACTGTATCACAATTGAGAGAGAAGAAACTTCTGCTCGCTTGTTTGAAAATAGATTAGGATCCTGCACACTTCAGTAAGTGCAAGTAGTAAATATATCTTTTTTTTCCTCCTCCAAATAATTATTTTAAAAATAGGTAAAAAATCACATTTAGGTAAGTCCATTAGGCAGTCAATTATATTTAAGTATATGCAATTATATGTAAGTATAGAGAAAGTTAGTATCTGAAATATTTTAGTTTAATTCTGAATTTTGAGTCAGACAATTTTAGATTTAAAAAAACCCCTTTTAAACGGTTCTGTTTTAATAAACTTTTATACGAAAACAATTCTAAATGGAGTCCATTGTAAAGATGATGATAAAGAAAAATACTTACAGATTTCCTGTATTTTTTCTTGGGGATGTTTTCTCATGGTAAAATAAAACCATAACCGGTATTAGCCACAAGATGACACTTTAAGACCACTGGAAAGATATTATCACCTCAAAAATAATATCATTTTAACAATGAAATGAACTGGGTCAGTTATTAAGTACACAGCAAATGGAAATTTGTCTCAGTCTTTTGTGAAGGGGATTGATTGTTTGGCTGCTGAAAGGCAGGCAGCCAAGTGCTATATTGACCCATAAGGAGAGGAAAGGAACTCTGCAAGATTTTGTTGAGAGCTCTGGCTTCCCGTTATCACAGTTGTAAAGCAACTTTATTTATGGAGATGAGAAACAAAACAGAGCAATGTGCTTAACTTGAAAGACTTGCATTTTCAAACAAAACCTCCCCCATCTCCAGTAGGCATTAAGGAATGGAAGCATTAAATAAGCATGCTGGTTGAGCTGGAAATAAATCATACAACCGACAAGTCTCTAGATCACTGACACTTATTTTGGTGACGGTTCTCTATGTGAGGCTCCAAATAAAGGAGTAGGGAGGGCATAAATTACAATGTGCTCTGTGCACAGCTCTGTGCCAAAAGCTACACCATAGTAGTGGGTTTAGCAACAAAGCTAATTTCTCAATTTCAGAATATCTCACCCCTGCTGAGACAGGTAAGAAGATGGAAGGACTCAGGACTGATGTAGAGATTGCTGTACTGTACTGCCAAGCCCAGTGCAAACATATTCAGTGTATCTTCCCTACAGCGCATGCATGTGAAAGTGAAGAGTAAACTGAACAGAAAATTCATCAATACTTCACATTTTTAAAAAATCAGAGCATTCATTAAAAAGCAAAAGCAAACAAATGGAAAGTGAATTCAACAATAACTTTCTTACTTGTGTCTGGGAGGAAAAAAGCTTAAAAGCATAGCAATACTACTGCAATAACATATAAAGTGGACAGAAGACTCCCAGGTTCTCAAATGCTACTCTTTTAATGTTAACTTCAGCGCACTTTCATCTAGAAGAAAACAAGAAGCTTACTTTCCCTAGTGATTTCATCCTTTTCCATTCCACAACTACTGCTTTTCTTTCCCTCCTGTTTCCTATGGGGAATAAGCTATCATGGCAGAGTTTTGTTTGTTTGCTTATGTATCTTTGTATTATTAATAAGCTGTGGGAAGAGGGTTTGATCCTTAAGCTCCCTCTGCTGGCTCTGCAGCTGCAGAGAACTCAGGCAAGAGGTTTCCTCTCTGCTTTATATCAGGCTCCGAGCTGCCGAATAGCTCTTGCCGAAGGGAGAGTCTCCTCCTCAAAAGACGCGCTGAGGACACAGAATACTAATGCAACAACTACTGCTGCATTTAGTGCCAGTTATTCATTTATTTAGGTATAATTATTAGTTAGGTGCTTGCCTGCTGCCCTCGGCATCCAGCTTGAGGCCCTGTAGTGTGAGCTGCCAAACCCGTTTCCTTCCAGGCATCCCTTGCACCAGCCCAGGGTTTAAAGCAGTTCCAGTCGCGCATCGCTCAGTAGCGGCTTCATGCGTCGCACACTGGGCAAAGCTTTTTGAGTTTGACGTTTTTGCACCCCTGGCTTTGAAAACTGTTGGCACTGGAGGTAACAATACCCACTGTGCAAATTTAGGCCTTCACTTTGTTTTTTTCATAGATGGTTTCTCAGGTTTCAATGAGTCTATCTGCTCAGAATCTGAAACTAGTTCTTCCACAAACACTCTATTTTCTGCAGTTCAGTTTCGGTGCCTGTACGGCCTTTCCAGACTATTCACTCTATACCTATCAGTTGACTCAAGTGATTTAATCACCCACAATTTCAGCAAAATTCAGGCACTATCTTCCCTAAAAGTCTCCAAGATCCCTCTTCATCTCAGGCCTTTGAGTCACAATCTGTCCAATGCAGCACATCTGCTGGGGCCACAGTCACAGTGGGCAACACAATTACCAAGAGCTGGGCTTCCCTTCCAAAGAGAGTCTTCTAAGACTCCTCCTAATGTTCAGTATTGAACTGGCATCTCAGCCCACTTGTCTCTGCAGCTCCTAGGCTTACATTCAAACCAAAAGTCTCCAATTTGGAAAAACTGTCTTTCCAAAGGTGGACCCAACAGATTACTATAAAGAGCTCTAAGTTGTTTCTAAACTTACACACACTTGCAGAAGTGACAGCTTCCAGCCCTTAGAAGAATGCCAATTTCACTGCAACAGGATCAGAATTTTATGTGAATATGCACTTGGAAATGACAGTTCTTTTTCCTACACTGCATCTTCGTGAAAAAGCAAATAAGTTACCAGTCCCTCAGAGCAATCTCAACAAGTTCATTACTCATATCCATTATATACATCCATATAAAAGATTAATGCATGAATGTTCCAAAATGTTCTGAAAACAGAGACAAACATGCAAAAAAAGGGCAAAATAAATTTTTCATTCTTCTTAAGTTGCCTAATCACTAATATAACCTATAAAAGCATCTTTTTAGTGATTTTTTTTAATCAAGTGACAAAAATACTGATACAAATTACGGTTGTGATTTCTGCATGTCCCATCTTTGTACGAAGGTCAGCTACTGCAGCCTTCCCTTTGCAGGACGTTGCAAACAGGAGCAAAAAAAAATCAGTGTTTCAAATTGCTCCTTAGAGTAAAAGGGTCCTAGGTAGAGTAAATCTGCAAGAATTATAATAGACAATAGTCTGGAATACCTTGTAGGCTAAATCCTTATAAATTTTATATTTTGCAATGAGTGAATTTAATAATTAAAATCCTAATCTCTTGATTTGTAATACATTTTAGCATGATGGTGGTCTAATGCCCTATAGAAGATTCTTATCCAGGAATAGCAACAATAACATTAATCTTAAAATCCATTCCCCTCAAAAGTGTTTTACCAGTAACATGGTGGAATCTCTATGCCCAACAATTCAGCCACATCAGGACCATCGTGGGATATCTGTGCTGAGATGCTCTGTACAGATAAAGGCCTTAAAACAAGATGTGAGGAATATACAACATCTGCCTGAAGAGGATTTTTAAGGGTGCAATGGGCTTGAGCTGGCCTCAACCCATGCCTTCCTTCCTGATGTCTGGGAATGCCTAACACGGTGACGGTGAGCAGAGAGACCCATAATGGCACTCACATTGGTATGGTGACTGAACATCAAATATCTTAACATAAACTTTTGTATTAAGCCTTACACAAGTCTGAGTGTACTGGACTAACACACCAGATAAGGAAGCACCTGACACTTCTCATTTATGAAGGTAAGGAAGACCTACCAGAGAAATGTGTGCAGCTTCTCTGACTCTTTTCATAGAATCATAGAATCACAGAATTACAGAATGCTTAAGGTTGGAAGGGACCTCAGAGGTCATATAGTCCAACCCCCCTGCACACGCAGGGTCACCTAGAGCACGTGGCACAGGGCTGCATCCAAGCGGGTTTTAAAGATATCCAAAGAAAGAGACTCCACAACCTCTCTGGGCAGCCTGTTCCAGTGCTCTGCAACCCTCACTTTCAAGAAATGTTTTATTAAGTTCCTGTGGAACTTTTGGTGCCTCAGCTTGTGGCCATTTCCTCTAGTCCTATTGCTGGCCACCACTGAAAAG
>JAVCKT010067891.1:0-15625 GCA_032273925.1 Rhynchotus rufescens
AAAAAAAAAAAAAAAAAAGTGGGGGGAGAGGGGAGGAATTTGAAAATTTCTCCTGGAAAGCACGTTGGTTCTGGAGGGGCATCAAGGCTGCAGGAGAAGAGTCGTGCGCTTGGACTGGAAGGGGCTGGTTGAGCCCTGCTGAAGCTCTCGCCAGGTGCCCCCACGGCAGCATCAGGACGAGCCACGGGTACGGGGAAGCAGGAGCAACACGGAGCCGCTGGCCCCGGCTTCTCCCCGGGGCCTCGGGAGGCGCAGCGGGGATTTTCCATCTCATTAACTTTACAAGGGGTAATTCCCGGTGCGCCGCATCACCCGTTGCCAGCGGGTGAGCGCCCGTGAGCACCCCGACCTTCTCGCAGTGCCAGAGCAGCGACTGCACCGGGGGCTCCCGTTCCCTGCACGCCGCTGCCCACTGCGCCGGGCAGGACCTTGCTCCAGGACAAATGGGAGCAAAGCGGCGGCCCTGGGCGCAGGAATCACCTCCAGGGTGCAGGAATGACCTCCAGGGCGCAGGAATGACCTCCAGGGTGCAGGAATCACCTCCAGGGCACAGGAATCACCTCCAGGACGCGGTGCTCAGTAGAAACGCACGCACACACAGGCAGGACTTTATTAGTCCACAGACTTACCTTACCCACCCCCCCCAAATATATAATAATTATAATAATAACAATAATAATAATTATCCCCTGCAAGCGGGGCAAGGTTACAGGCGCTGCCGGCGGCGCCGTCAGAGCAGCTGCAGCAGCTGCAGCGTGCGCGCCAGGGCGGCGGGCTCAGCGGCCGCCAGGTACTGGCAGCAGAGCCAGTCCTCCAGCTCGACGGCACGCTCGGCGTCGGCGGCGCGCTCGGCGAACTTCATCATGAGCAGGGCGCGCTTCACGTCGAGCCAGTTGCGCAGCGCCTCGTCGCGCTGCCGCAGCGGCTGCTCGGCGAGGTCCTTGCGGGGCCCCCAGAGTAGGCACTGCAGCATGCGCTTGGCCTCGGCGATGCGCGCGCGCTTGATGGGGTCCGCGGCCAGGAGCAGGCGCGCGAGCTGCTGCAGCCCACGCGAGTAGATGGAGAGGCTGGGCAGCGGCGGCAGGTCCTCGGCGCTGTACTCCTGCTCCCGGAGCTGCACCTTCTCCTCGAAGGGGTTGGGCTGGTGCAGCAGCTCATAGATGAGGATGCCCGTCTGGAACTCATCAAACTTCTTGTACTGCGAGGCCGACACGATCTCCGGGGCCAGCCGGGCCTGGCTCCTCTTCAGCTTGGAGTCTCCAGCTCCTGGCTTCTGCTTGGCTTTCAGGAAGTTGCTGATGATGAGGCGGGGCAAGTGTTTGTCATCTTTGGCTTTGGCGCAGCCCGCGTGCGGCTTGCAGGGCACCAGCAGGAGGTTCTCCAGGCACAGGTCGCGGTGGATGACGCCGTGCTCCTTGAGGTGCTCCAGGCCGTTGCAGAGCTGCAGGAGCAGGAAGCAGACGCGGCGCTCGTAGAGCTCGGGCTTGGCCTGGTGCAGTGCCACCGAGTCCCTCACGAAGTCGGCGGTGGTCTGGCTGGGCACCTCCCGCGTGATGACCACCACGCAGTCGTGCTCGGCACCACCACCACCACCACCAGCTCCACCAGCCGAGGCCAGCAGCATGCTGGAGGGCACGGAGGCCACGAAGTGCCCGCAGTCCTGCTGGATGTTGAAGTGCACGGGCACTGCGGGGCTGCAGTACGAGGCGGCTCCCTTCGCCGCCGCCGCTTTGCAGATCTGCGGAGAGGGGAGAGCAGAAGCCAAGTAGAGCCCGTCAGCGATGGAGATGCCCCGATGGAGGTGAGCAGGGTGGTCCTGCCCGGAGCGATGCGGGGACGGGGATGTGCAGAGCTCCCTTCCCACCCAGGCCCTCCTCGGATCCCTAAACTCTTGTCTCATCTGGAGACCCCTTCCATACCCCTTGCAACCACTCTCCTCTTCTGAAGGAAAACACGGACACAAAGTTTGCTCGATTGGCACACTAGGAAAAAAATAAAACACTGGGGAGAAAGTGAGAGCTTGCAACAGGCTCGGAAATACGTGAGATCCAGCAAACTCCAGGGAAGGAAAAAAAAGAAAGAAAAAATCATTTACGGTCTAGTTTCTCTCAAGCCCACGTGACATGAATTTATTCTTCTTTTTTCCCTGTGTTTTAGCATTATGACTGCATTAAGGACTGATGAAGCCCAGCTTTATTATAGCAGTACCCATTAACTCCCGGACCTTCTGGCATTCCTATTATATGCCTTTTTTTTTTCTTTTTTCCCCCCTTTTTTTTGAATTCAGTGCCATGTTTACATGTGCCCTGCAGGAAGCAGCGGCCGGGCCGCAGCTCTGCGTAAAAAGGTTTCAGAGCCCGGAGCACGGGGCTGGCGCGCTTGCAGAATTGGGCGCAAAACCCATTCTCCCTCCCGCATTTGCAGCACGGAGGCAGGGGGGCTGCTGCTGTGTCCCCCCGCCCCGGCTGCTTTTGGGGCTGAAAGAGCATTCCCAGGGAGCTAGGGCGGACTGCAGATGAGTGGATTTTGGTCCAAAAAGAAGTTAGTGCCCGCAGCAGCAACCGGCTTTGAAGTTATCACTTAGCTAAAACATCCCCGTGGGGTTTTGCACTGGTGGAATCAGCTCAGCGGGGCTTTTTGTCCCCGCTCAGTGCATCTCTGGCAGTGCTTTCTTGGCAAGATTGTATGAGGTTTGGAAAATAACCCAAGGAGCCGGCAACAACGAGGTGCCCCCGGGGCAGAATCAAGGCAGGAACTAAAGGCTCTGCGCCCCACGTCCGTGAGACACGCACGATCAGATGCTGGAGAGAGTCAGGTTTGAGGGAGAGCACTTCGTGCACGAAAAATCTCCATTTCAGATGCGGGTTTTGCTCGCTTGCGGGGAAGCCCTTCCGATGTGACCTTGCGGAGCGCCTCGCCGTCAGCCCCTGCGCTCTCGCACTGAGACCTGCCGTGGCTTTAGGCCCCTAGTTTCAAGATCACAGAGGCACCCGCGTGGTTTCTGGGCCAGAGCTTCCGCTTAAAAGGCAGGAAACAGCCTGTTCCTCGGCGCAGCTTTTAATCAGCTTGCCTTGCCAGAGGTGAAAGCCTCCACGTTTTCCATACAGTATTTCTCTAGAGAGCAAAGATTTGGGGAGGAGATGCTTGGGCTGCTGTGGACCCTGCTGCTCTGCAAATGGAACTGTTGGACTGGAAGTCAAATCTGCGCCTCCCAAGGGATTTTCTGCAATGGGTGGGGGGAGAACGGCAATTTTGGCAGGGGTTTCACCTGCCAATCTTCAGTTGTGAGAAGCACAAGCACCAAGAAAACGGGCCACCCTACGCTCACAGTGCTTCCTACTGTCCCATCCACACACTGGACATGGGGAGAAGGACTTGGAGGCTCAATCCCAGCCTTCCTACAGCCCCACAGCGTGGCTTGGAGCCTACGGCTCTTATCCTCAACCAGAGATGGGGAGGAGGAGGCCGTGCCCGTTAGAGCCACGGACTTACCTTCACGGCATAGGTGGTGGCGGGGTCCTTGGAGCAGGTGGCACAGTAGTATACGGCGTCGCCCGAGTCGCAGCAGGGCTTGTTGCACGTCAGCTTGAAGAGCGACCAGTTGTTCTCGCTGAAGCGCAACTCGTCCTTCTGCTCCCGCATGAAGCCGTCCTCACACTTGGCGGCCAGGCGCCGCACAGACTCGGCATAGAGGAGCCCCAGCTTGGCGTACACCCCTTCCTTGCTCTCCATGTTGCTAAGCAGGCTGTGGAGCTGCAGGCTGGAGCCCGACGACGCCTGGCTGGAGACGCTGAGCTGCGACGAGGAAAGCGCCGCGGGCTTTCGGCTGGGCACGCAGGTCCCCGTGCTCCCGCTAGCGGCCGAGCCCCAGGAGCCCTTCCCCTTGGAGCCTCTCTCCAGGGACTCGCAGGAGGAGAAGGCCCCGGGGGGCCCGCCCAGGCACGCCGGGTAGCCCAGGGCGGGCTCCTCGCGCAGGCACACGTTGCTGTCCGAGCGGCTGGCGTTGAGCCGCGCGCCGGCCGCCCGCGCCGGCGCCGCCGGGCCCCAGCAGAAGCCGTCCGGGGAGGACACGGCCCTGCTCACCGTCTTCTTCTGGGGCAGCGGTGGCGGGTGGCCGGCGGCCGAGGGCACGCTGTCCTCGCGGGGCTCTCCGGCCAAGGGCAGCGGCGGGAACACTCGGCTCTCGCGCACCGGTGGCGAGTGGTTCGGCTCCGACGAGTGACCTAGGGGACAACAGCACAGAGGAGCAGGCGGTGGGTGGGGGGACGGGCGCCGGGAACGTGTCCCCATCGCCAGCACAAGTTGCCTCCACGGGCAGAGCCCCTTGGCCCTTCTCACCCACCAGACACAGAGGGGATAACACCCAAACCCAAAGCATGACATGGACTAATCCTCGCAGAACCGCATCCAACGGGGTAGGTGCTTCATCCAGCGTAATGCGGCAGGTCTTGCAGGCAGGTTAGGTATGGCGGCCGCCTGAAAAACTGAACTAAAAAACTAAACTAAAAACCCAAAAAAACTAAAAAAAGGAGGGGGAAAAAAACATTTCACCTGCGCCGTGGCAAGCGAGGTGGTGAGAATGAGGCGTTCTCGTCGGGCAGCAGACGCTGCAAGCAAGGCCTGCTGCCCCCCGAGCGGCGTCCCGGCAGTCCCACGGCACGATAAGCGCAGCGTGACTCACGCCGCACGCGGAGCGGCCCGAGGAGGACGTGGAACCTGGTTGGTTTTCTTTCCTTTGCAAGGTCCAAATCCCAGAGCAAGGCCCTGGATCTGGCCAGTTTGTGCCTCCATCCAGCCTCCACCAGTGGGTATTTCTCTAAAGGTCCCTTCCAACCGTAAGGATCCTATGATTCCGTGATCATCATCAGAAACTGAACACTGTTTTCTATGGTTCTGTGGTATCTGGATTTGTTTGCTGAGAGGTCCCGTGATATTGCTGAGCCCCACGCAGCCCGGTGTGCCGCCAGCACTTGGCTTTGGGCACGTGGCTCCTTGCAGCTGCTTCTTACCTAGGCTCGACTAGAGATGGATGAAGCTCATTGCATCTCATGGAAAAAAGATGGTAAATATATATATATATATATAATTTTACATTGAAATAAGGGCACTAGCTTCAGGTCACGGAGATATAACAAATAAGCAGCAGAGAGGTCTAGAGAGGGGATTTTAAAAAAGGGTATAATTATTTTGGAGAGTATTTTACCCCGTTTAAATGACTGGTGGGGCTTTCAATGAACCCGAGCTCTGCTAACGCCTGCCCATGGTCCTTGCCCTCTTGTCTGTCTGCACTGGATGCCCAACCATGGAGCAATCAGCTGCTGTGCAGCTGCAGAGCTCACTGCAGAGCCCGTGGCTCAACCACGAGGTTCTTCCTGTGCTCCACACAATTTTCTGGCACCGTCTCACCTGAAAATTCCCACCTAGCAGTGGAAAAGAAAATGAGTTTGCAGAGCTCTTGCTCTTGATTTTATTGCCATAAATAATTGTTGCTCTTGGAGAGACGGCACTTCCACCACGCGGTGTTGCTTTTGCCAAGGAAATGCTTGCTGAGCTGCTGGACGTGTTGGTGCATGCCTCAGTTACACACTTAGGAAAAAGGTGACTTCATAATAAATATTTTTAGATCTCAGCTAAAGGAGCAAACTTAGATTTTTTTTTCCCCTTCAAGAAACAGCTGTGAGTGCAATGAGACGGAGAGATGACCTCTAGCACCAGACTGCATCTGGAACACCTTGAATCAGGAGTCCTTTCTACAGCGAGGCTACTTGCAACCTACAAAGCACATGCAGGTGAAGCACAAGTGCTCTCCCATGGAGATTTTACCCAAATGACAGGACAAATGCTTTGGACATGGACCAATTGAAGAAGGAGAAGGAAAAGGTGATGCTGGCTGAACAGATACCCTCATCTCGCAGAATCACAGCAGGGTTGAGGTTGGAAGGACTGTGATCTCTCTGGAGATCACCTGGCCCAGCTCCCTTGGGTCACCTGCAGCAGGGTGACCAGGGTGCTGCCCAGACACCTTTGGAGACAGCATCTCCGAGCATAGAGGTACCAGCCTCCGTGGGCAACCTGCTCAAGTGCTCCATGGCCCAAGGGCACCATCAAGGGCACCTCGAGAAGCAGTGGGGCAGAGGCGGCGGCTAGACGGGACGGGCTGCTCCGCGGCTGCTCGGGATGTGGGCAGCCGCTTCCTCGGGCCCCGCGCTCTGCTCACCACCATCGCTGCCGGTCCGCGCGTCCGAGTCGAGGCTGTCGCTGGAGCCGGCCGTGAAGCTGCCGTGGACGCTCCTGAAGGGCGGGCTGAGGCTCTCGGCGGAGCTGCTGCTGCTGGCCCTCTCCAGCTCAGCACCGCCCGGCTCCATCTTCACAGCATGCCTGCGGAGAGCAGCCGGGATGAGCCAAGGGGCAGGGGACACGCGGCAACCACCCCCGTCACCAAACAGCGCTTGAGCAGAGGAAGAAACCACGGAGCCAACGTCATGCAGCGCCATCTGCACCTCCTCACCAAGGTCCTGCCTCCTTCCCCTTCTCGGGCCGCCCTGCAGCAAAGCTCCCGGGGAAGGGCGCAGCGTCCTGCTTTGCAGTTGAGTCCGGGCATCAGAGCCCCGTTCCCTCGTGGGAAAACAAGAGCGCGCCCAGCCGCGCAGCCTCCAACGCAACGCCTACGACTTCCCCCACTGCCGGGAGAGGAGGGGAAAAGGAGGGGGAAAAAAGAAAGAAAGCAAGCAAGAAAGCAAAGTAGCTTCCCCCAGCAGGAAGGTATCCAGCGTTTCCTAATCAGGCGTCCGGGAGAAGCAAACAAAAGGCGCGCACGGCTGTTTTCCCCTCTGGTTCTAAGGTCGGCAGGCAGCGTGGCCCCACCTGGAGACAAGGCGGCCGCTCTCCCAAGCGGCGCCAAAAGGGCCAGAAGCCCACGGGAAACTTGTGCCCGGCGCCCTTGTTCCCCCCCAGCTCCAGAAACAGCCAGGGCGGACGCGGAATATCGCACTTAGGGAGAAATAAAGTAGAATAAAATAGGAGTAGTCGTGCCGGGCACAGTGCGGCCAAGACATGAATCCTGCAGCGGCGGCTAGCCGGCCACGTGCGAGCCGGTCCCCTCTTGGGGACGACCTGCAGAACGCCACGTGCACCGCATAATTCACATTTATAAAGGGAAAATAGCAAAGAAACAGGAGGCAGAAAGAGGGAGCCTTTGGGGTTTGCGGCTCAGTTAGCATTAATGCGGAAAACAAGCACCTCCTGGGCTCAGATCCTTCCTTCCTTCCTTTTTTTTTTTTTTTTTTCTTAATGCATTGTAAAATACGTCGCTAGCCCCCTACAATCTTGCTCAGAGGTTTATCCGTTAGCAGCTCGGATAAGAAAAAAGCCAAAAAGAGGAAAACCCCTGGGCGCACCTGGGTAAGAACGGAGGGCTCGCCTGCGTCCGCGGGAGAAGGCGGTTTTGCAGGAAAGCGCCCCCCTGGTGCCGCATTCCTCCCGCCGCGTGCCCGGCACGTCCCCGCGGAGCAGCGGTGCCCGACGGCCCCGCGCTTCCCTCCCCATGCCGCCGGGCCGCGGCACCAGCAGCGCGCCGAGCCGCGCGGTGCAAGGTCCACGCCGCCCCACCTCTGCCCGGCTTCCTCCCGGCTCCTGCCCCAGCCCAGTTCCTGCCCCGCGCCGCAGCAAGCCGCCAACATCCTGCCCCTCACGTCGGATGTTGCAGCGGGGCCGACGGGAAAGCACCTCCGCTCCGCGGCCCCCTCCGGGCCCACAAGCTGCTCCGGGGCCTCGTGCACGGGTTAAAATCCCAGCCCGGATTTGCTGCGGAGGCCTGCGGGGAGGCGGCGCGGTGGTTGACTCACCTGCCGCCTGCAAAAGCCGAGCTCAGCACCGCAGGCGCAGCTGGTGACCCCGAGAGCGGCGCCGGAGGCTGGGCCGTGGAGCAGTGCATGGGGACGCAGCGGGAAGGAGGCAGCTCTCCCCACGCGGCAACCTCCGCAGGCAGGAGTTCCATCTCCGTGGATCATTCCAGCCAAGGGTAAAATCCCCTTGGTTGTCGACGGCCTCCATGCGACTCGCTGACGTGCCTGGGCCACCCCTCCAATTCACTCTTCCCTGTCTTTCCCATCTCCAGCGCTCTCCTCCAGCTGACTTATCCACCCCCTTTCCCCAGCGCGGGTCAATGCTGCAAACACTGCTCTCACAAAAACACAGTTTGGGGTATTTTTTTTGGTTTTTTTTTTTATGCCAAGGGAAGCAGCCCATGTGCAGTGCTCCGTGTTTCCCCGCCAAGGCAGCCAGTGAGCAGAGGGTGCTCCCGGCTCGTGCCCCGTGCAGCCCCAGGAGTCCAGCAGCGCCGGCTGCTCCGTGTCCTGCACCTCCCAATGGAGATCGGAGACAAATGACGGCCCCTCCACCACTTCTCCCTAATGGAAGCAGCCTAAGCCAGACTGAACATTGACTGAATCTCAGCACGGTCAGAGGCAGAGGCACCCGGACCCTTCCCGCGCCTGCGGAAAGCATCCCAGGGGACGGCGCATTTTGCATTCATCACAACCAGTTTCTTCACTCAGAACAAAACAAGTGCCCCCAGAAGAGCCCCCCAGGAACGACAGGGCTCAGGCAGACGGCCTAGGCAGTGAGCTCTATAAATGATGCAGGCGCGGGCGGGCAAACAAGCCAGCGCAGCCCGGAGCTGGCCCGAGGCTCCGCGGGATTCCCTCCCCGCTGGCCCCAAAAGCAAACCCCGGAGCCGGGCGACGACAAAGGGAAAAGCCAGGATCAATTAGAGCCGCTCTCCCAGCGTCAAGCCCGACACATGGCTGAGCGTAATTGCTCCACGAGAGGAAGCTGTGCCAGCTGCTTGTCTGTCGTGAGACGGGAATAATTACATGGCTCTCCCCCCTCCTCCTCCTCCTCCTCCTCTGCCACTTCTTTCCGTGTCTTCCCCTGCAGTTGGAGCCGGCACAAGGAGCCTGCGGCACCTGAGGCTCGTGTCTGCACCTACCTGTGCCCGTATCCAACGGGTAAGACCAAAATCGAGGAAAGATGGTGATTTTAGCACATTCCCAGCCCTGGCCAGAAGCCTACCCCTCCCTGTGCCAAGAGCATCCCAGATAATAGTATTCCGGGATAATAGCAATAAATCTGCATACATAATAATAACAGTAATGAATCTGGACAATGACAATAAATCTGCCTTGCCCCGGACCAAACAGCATGTCACTGCTGTCAGCCACGGATGATGCCACCACGGAGAAGGTCAAAGTCAGGGACCTTCCCATTGCACTTGTAGCAGGAATCCAGGCTGCCTTTGCCATCGGGACACTTCCTAACGTGAAGCTCATCAACCCAAGGCCACACCAGAGTGTTTCCCATGGGGAGTGCCTTCAAATCCCCATTGCACGTGCAAGTCCTGGGGGATCCTAGCTCATCCCGTGCCCAACTGCCTTCCCTGCCCTGGAGGAACGCCAGCCGTTGATTGCCATTTGCAATCCTGTTCCTCTGATGAGGCCACGGTTTTCCACCTCACCTGGGACCACGCGGACCTGAAGTATCTAGAACCCTTCACTCAAGCAGGAAAGGAGGAACCATAGGGGGAAAGAGGAGACCCAAAAATGTCTTTATATAGGGAGGAACGGGCACGGGTGCGTGGTTCTCCCTTTGTGCATGGCTTTGTGAGCTGTCTGCAGCAGCCTTCAGCCAACCTGGGGAAGGAGAGCGAGGCAGCGTTGCCTGCGTGCCTGCCGGGGACTGCTCTGCTGCGTTGCTTTTTCTCCCGCTTTTAACTGTTGGAGCCGAGATGAAAAACAAAACATCAAAAAAGAAAAGAAAACCCTTCGTGTGCCACGCGTTTGCTTTTTGTTCCTCTGCTTCGAAACCGATTTGAAGGCAGCGTGCAAGCTTGAAGTTTAGTCAGGGAAGCCAAGTGAGCGGGCTTCATTTTGCACCATGAAATGGAGTATGTTGCCCAAGTTTGGGAGCCAGGAGGAGGAAAGCAGCACGGTGGCACGTGCTGCCTGCCGCTGGGCTGAACCCTCCCTGATCCGCCACGTTCCTGCAGCGGCTCCTGCGGCACGCACAAGCACGGATGACCCAGGTGGAGAAGGAGAACATCTCCAGGTCATCTCCCTTCGGCGTTCGGCCCGGGAAGGCCAAAGGAGAGAACTGTTCCCCAAGTGAGGAGCGCCCGCGCACGGCAGCACCGCCCGGACGCTGCGCCGACACGCTCGCAGGAGCCCAAGCCGCACGCAAGCACGGTGACCCGCCGCACCGCGCTGCGCCACGCAGCCCGCCCGGCACCCACCTCCATGGCACGGCGCGCGCCCGGCTCCTCCGCAGATCCTGGTGGCGGGCGGCACGCCTTCCGTGCCCTCAGCTCCCCTCCCCTCGGGAATGCCTTCGGCATGACTCAGAGGCAACGGCTACCGGCTACCGTGCAGGCGCTTGGCTACCCTGGCGGCTGGCACGGCCCTCTCAGCCCTTCCCAGGAAAGACACATCCCAGCAGGGACCAAGCTGCACCACGGAGGTGACAGCCAGGACCAGGCTGCACCATGGAGGTGACAGCACGGATCAAGCTGCACCACGGAGGTGACAGCCAGGACCAAGCTGCACCATGGAGGTGACAGCAGGGATCAAGCTGCACCACGGAGGTGACCACCGCTGGACCCGGCATGCTGCTGGTGCACCGAGGAGATGCCACCATGCATGGGGAGCCGCCTGCTCCCGCTGCCACCTCATGGGCTGTAACCACTGTGGCTCCAAGCCGAAGCGGCACCCCACAAAGGGGTTCCAAGCACCTCCAGGGCAAGGAATCCTTGCCCTTGCTACAGAGAAACTGCTCCGCATGGCTCCTTCTTCTGGAGCATCCACGGAGGATGTGTTGGGGACATCCCTTGTCGATCTGGAGTGCCACCAGCCTCCTGGCCCAGCCCTACCAGGCCAGCTGAGGCCTCCTGTTCATCTCTTCCCTTCCCTTGAGAAACCTCACCTGCTCACTGCTTAACTGCTCTAAAGCACTAGCCATTGAAAACGCAGAGCACAAGGGAAGCCCGGGACGGATCAAAGCAGCCATCCTAGGGGACGTTGATGCCTACACACATGAGCAGGAGCGAGGACCTCCCCAGCATGCGTTGTCCTTCCAACACCCTTTCCTCCTTCTCACGACCTTTAAATGGAGGGGCTGGAGGCAGATCTGCTGTGCCAGAGCCAGGTCCGGACCACACACCTCAAACACACGGAGAAGCGAGTGCCGGACACGTGCAGCGCGCGGGATCATCCCTCCCCAGCGACTAGACAGCCCGAAGCATCATTGAGTGCACAGGAAAGCAAGCTCGCTCCCTGTTTTCCCCAATTTCCCTTTCTTTTTGCCTTTTCCCCCATGGGCATGCAGTTGTAGACCCCAGAGGCTCCGGAGGGCTTTCACCAGCGTCCCCGGTGCCCAGGCTGTGACTTGTGAAGACCTGGCATGTGGGGACAGCAGCTTTGCACCTCCCCGGTCCCAGAGACCCACGGTGGGGCAGATGGGGAAGAGAAGCGTCTGCAGCCAACGCCGTGTCTGCACGTGCTGAGCGGACGCCGGCGCGCGCCCGGCCCTACCTGGACTGCTTCTTGGGCGGCGGCGGCGGCGGCGGCACGAAGTCACTCTTGTCCTTAGGGAACTCGAAGGAGAACGAGGACGACTTGCTGATCCCAGCCCGGCTCTCCGGCATCGGGCACTCGTCAGCGGGGTGGGCGCCAGCGCTCGGGTCCCCTGCTCCCCCTGCCCGTGGGGGGGTTGCCAGCTGCTCCTCCTCCTCCTCCTCCTCCTCTTCCTCCTCCTCTATCCGGCACTGCTTGCTCCATGCTGCCGTGTAGGCTTTCGGCCTCCTCTCGCTGCACAAGCCTCTGCCGGGCTCCTCCATGGGAACGTGGGCGCTCGGAACAGGGGGTGCTCCACAGGCACCCATGTCCGTACGGCTCCTCGGCAGCAGCTGAGCACGGCTCCCGTCGTGACTATCGCTGCTGCCAAACGGTGCCACGGCCGAGCTGGCCGGGGGCGCCCGCGTCCCCTCGCCGCCCGCCTGGCTGTTCTTGGACATCTTCGGCGGAATAGCCGGGCCCTCGGCCGCGGCGGCCGTGGCGGGTGCTGGGAAGGTCTCCACGGGCTCAAGGGCGGGCGAGGAGCTGCCGAGGTCGCCGTGGGGCGCGGGGCTCGCGCAGCGCCACTGCACGCCCACGGCCGAGTCCGGGCTGCTGAGGAAGATGGTGCGGTGCTCGTCGTCGGCGCGCGCCGCCAGCACGGTGATGCGGGCCGCCACGGGGCCGCCCGCCTCGAGCTGCTCGCGCTCGGCGCCCTCCCTGCGCGCGCCCTTCGCCTGCGCCCGCCTCCGCTTGCTGCTCTCGGCGTAGACGGGGTCGCCGCGGGGCGGCTCTGCCGGCGCACCACCGGGGCCCTCGGCTGCGGCGCCCGCGGCCAGCTCCCGCTCCGGCCTCCTCCTGTCGGGGACGGCGGCGTGCGGGACGAGGTCTCCCCGGTCGCCCAAGCTGAGTGCCCGCGCGCCAGGCCAGGGCGTGTCGGGGGCACCCGCGCGCTCGTGGCGCTCGTTCTGCGCGCCCGCCAGCGCCGGGCTGCGGAGGCCCGCGAGGGAGCAGCCTGGCGGGCAGCGGGGCGGGCGGCGCGCGCTGGCTCTCCCTGACCCGTCCAGGCGGATCCGCTGCGCGTCGCCCGCTTTCAGCAGGAGGTGCTTGCCCGAGACCCAGCCGACCTGCGTGGGACGAGGCCGTCAGGACATGCAGGAAAGCAAAGGGGCAAAGCACGCAAGCTGTCCTCGTGCCGCCCTCTGTGTTCCCACCCCACCGGGAAGCTGATGGCAGAGCAAGGAAGCCCATTGCAGCCAGCTCCAAGCCTTCTGGGCCTCGGGTGCCCCAGGGGCACCACCTCATTCAACTTACGCTGCCTTCGGAAGCCACCCAAGACAAGACCAGGAGGCCAAGCAGCGGGAAGGCAACATGCCCAACACACATGCCCGGTGCTCCCAGCCACCGCCGCTCCCTCGCTTAATGATTACCTGCGCCAGGTCCGCGTTCACATCCGCCCACGTGTCCGAGACATCCGCGCTCATCATGGTCGGCCTCACGGCGATGGTCGGCTTGGAGAAGGCGGCGGCGGCGGCTACGCCGTCGTCGTCCGGCGCGGCGCCCGGGGGCCCGGCCCCATGCGCGTGCACCCAGTGCGAGCTCTTGGCGTTGAAGCAGTTCTTGCAGGAGCCGGGTTTCCACACGTGCTCCACGAAGTCGCTGCACGCGGACATCTTCGAAGCCCTCCCGCCTCAGGCTGAGAGCCCTCGGCGCCGCCCGCCGCTGCTCATCCTGCAGGAGACGGCCCTGGGGATAATGGCCCTGGAGGCGGCCTCCTCCCCTGGGAAAGCACAGACGCGCCGATTAATTCAGCTGCAGGCAAAAAAGGGGAGATTTCTCATATAAAAAGGGTTATATTGCGTTTGCTTTTCTGCCACAGCTTCACTAAAGCCTTAAGAATCGCTCAAAAAGCCTCAGCTTTCTAAGCCTGACTCAGTAGCCAAGAAGACACCAAGTGAGTATCATTCCTAGCTGACTTAATTCCCTGTTCCCTTTAATTCCCAGCTACATCCAGCCTCATGCACGGTTTGGACAAAGGGTGATGGGAAAGAGCTCTTCGAAACGGCTCCTCCCAAGAAAATGCCCCTGGCATCAGCTCCCTGAAACGCTGCATTGTCTGCCAGGAGCCAGAGTGTTGGGTTCTTGGGTCGCGTGCAGGCCCGGATCCCTTCCCATCACCCTGCTCCAGAAGGAAATGCCCCAGGAACAAGACAGTCCTGCATCCCCGTCCATGCCCGAGCCCGACGTGCTCAGCCGGGAGCTCCCCCGAGTTGGCAGCCTTGGAGATGCTTTGGAGCCCTGCAAAAAAGCTTGGTGGGTTTGGGAAGGCCAATGCAGCTGGAGCGGGAAAACTTCGGCACAGGGTTCCCTCCAAGGGGTCCTTTTGAAAGGGGGCGACCTCCTTGAGGTCCTCCTGTCCCCCGCCAGCCGTCACCGCCACGCGGCAAAGCGAACTCATGGGCTGACCTCAAACGTCACCCCTGGGACCTTTTGGAAAGGCATTTCCCACGGATTCCGCAGGAGAATTGCGGATCAACCGAAGGAGAGCAACGCACTCTCGGACGTACACCAGTACTTCGTCAAGATGATTGTTTGCAGGGAAGCAGGCTTTTTAAAAATATAGAGTATTCTTATAATTGTGAGCATGCGGTCCTTAACTGGACTGCTCTCGGACTCGGACCATCCGCTTTGCCAGCAGGGATGATCTGCATGTCCCGTTATTAATTCTACCAACCTGGCCAGAAAATAAAAAATAAATAAAAATACAAAACAACAAATCAAAAGCATTATGGCACGGGGAGCCTTCGTGCCAGGATGAAAGCTGGGAAGTTCGCCCTGCCGGCGGCTCAGCCGCAGTTTGATGTGAATCCCGACAAGACCCAGCAAAGAGGCAAATCAAAGGGAGGGGAGCAGGGAGCAGAGCCAGGAGAAGAAAAAAAAAAAAAAACCATCAAATCTTCATTTTTTGATTTCATGATCAGCGCTGTCAGCATCTTTCTATTTCTTTTTCCTCCCCAGACTGGGGTTTCCCTCCTCGCAGCTTTCCCGGGCACCAGACCTCCCCACAGGTGACGCTTGGCCAGCAAGCAGAGCGGCCACCCGCCCTTGGCCGATGTATGGAGTCTATACATTGCCCCCTCCGATGCAAGGGGCGGCGTGAGGATGCTCCGGCGGGGGAGAAAAGAAAGAATAAATAAATAGAGGGGGAAAAAAATGGGAAAAAAAAAAAAAGAGAGAAGGAAAGAAAATGACCGAGGCATCCGGGCATCCCCTCGGGGCCGGGGAAAGTTTGGGGCCATGTGCTCGGTGGCAGCGGGCCCGGCTTTGTCCCTCCCTCCCGCCGCGGTGCCGCTCACCGGGACCCTGCTGCGGTGCCGGTGCCGGTGCCGGTGCCGGTGCCTCCTCCTCCTCCTCCTGCTCCTCCTCGCGCCGCCGGGCGAGTGGCGAGCGGGGGCCCCGCGCGGGCTGGGGGCGAGCGGCCGCCCCGACCCGCCCCGACCCGCCCCAGACCGGCCCCCCGCCCCGCCCCGCAAAACAAACCCATAAAAAAAAAGAAATTCTTTTTTTTTTTTTTTTTTTTTTTTTTTTTAATTAAAAACCCGCCTCTTGGCAGCCGGCAGGCTCCGGCGTGGGGGAGGCGGATTTTTTTTGCTCTTTCTTTCTTTCCTTTCGATTTGCAGACCACCACCCCCCCCCCCCGCCTCCCCAGCGCCTCCCCAGCGCTGCTTCCCCGAGACCCGGCGAGAAGCCGCGCCCCGCGCCCCGCCGAAACGGGGAGAAACGCGGCGAAATCGGCTCACCTCGCTCCCCGCCCGAGGAACGTGCGGGCGCCTGCTCGCCCACGGCCGCCTCGCTGCGTGCTTTTTGTTTGCTCTTCTGCTTTCCTTTTTCTTCCTTCCTTTCGTTCTTTCTTTTTTTTTCTTTTTTTTTCTTTTTTTTTATTATTATTTTATTGCTTTTTTTTTTTTTTTTTTTTGTCATTTATGTCACGCAAACCCAAACAAACCCACGGGGGCTTGTGG
>JAVCKT010068004.1:0-15620 GCA_032273925.1 Rhynchotus rufescens
GGCGGGACGGGGCGGCCGCCGCCGGCGGGACCGGTGAGCGCGGCCGGCGCGGGGGACACGGCGGCCCGAGGCGGCTGCGTGGGCGCGGGGGGGGGACACGCAGCACCAAAACCCCTGGATTTCCCCTCATTTTCGCCCCCGGAGGGAGCCGCGCTAACCGAAGCCCCTCCGGGAAAGGGGAATCGGGGACGAAGCCGCCGGGTTTCCGCGAGCGGGAGCCGCCGCTACCCGTCTTGCTTCTGCCTGGCTTTTGGGGCTAAATCCGTGGGGTTTTGCTTTGGGATTTGGCTTCACGGCACCGGTGCGCCGCGTTGGCCGGCGTGACGGGTGGGTGGATGCGTCTCGATCCGCGTCCAGGAGCTTTGCTGGGAGAAAAATGGAGAATTTGCTTTAAATGCGGTGCGTTGGCCTCACAGAAATCACCATTTTCCCAGCGGAAAATCATCTTGTCCCCAAAAATGCTGTCAGCAGAGGTGAAAGGCCTTCCGTAGGGCTGGAGATGGTCACCCCGGCCCTGCTGCTGGCCTTGCACCCAATTCAGCCAAATCCGGCTGTTAAACTTGACCCAAACTCTGTGTTTTTGCCCCTCAGTGTTTCCCTCAGTGCCCAACTCAGTGTCCCGCCAGGCTTGGAGCAGCCACAACACAGCTCTTTGCATCCAAAAAACCTGCTGAGCATCCCCGGATTAAAAATAACCTATTTTATCTCTTTTTTTTCCCCCTTTTTTCCCCTCCTGTGGTTTTGGCGGTTCGGTCCATCGCCGAGGGCCAGCGATGCTCAAGGAGAAACACTGACGGGACACGAAGCTTTGGTGAAACCGCTCCGCTAAATTATTGCACAAAACACCGGTGTTGGCGCTTCCCGAAATCGTTGGCACGGATTTGAGAGAAGAAAGTGAAACTTTTGTGGAGTTGCTTTTATTTTTTTTGGCAAACGCTGATTTGACACTGTCTGGCTCTCGTGTTGAGGGTCAAATCGTTGCCTTTTGGTTTTGGTGGGGTGCTCAGTTTAGTTTGTGCGTTCGCAGGGGGAATTTGGGTGTTTTCTGCCTTCAGTTTTCACTTGGACCTCTCAATGCAGCTGGGTGCTGTAGGTAGTTTCCGTAGCTGAAGGGTCTGGGCACTGTGGCATCAAGCAGAACAAAAAACTGGGGGAAAGGGAGGCAACACTAAAATGAGAACATCTGTGATGAGAGCAGAAGTCATGAATGCCACAAAATGAACCTAGAGGACCATTAGTAAGGTTTTCGGTTTGTTCAAGAGCCAGAAGAGAAGGTACGTGGGGATCTGGATGAGCATGGCTGCTGTTTTTGAACTCTTTGCAGGTCGGATAAACATACACCCAATTTCTCCAGCCACAGCCAATTTTTTTTTCTCTTCCCCAAATGGAAAATCCGTGGGAGGGCTCCGCGTCGAGAAGGTTGTTTTTAACTTGTGGAACGTCGCTGTTGCTCTGGCAAAGCTGCTCGTGTGCTGGGAAGTGTTCAGGTGTTGCAGCAGTGCGTGCACAGTGAGTTTTGCACTGCAGGCACGTTGGATCCAGGGCTTTCCCACCTTGGATTTGCAGGCTTGGCACTATGGGGCTGGAATGCTGTGGAACAGTGGGTAAACTCTGGCTGTTTCACAACTGTGAAATGTAAGTTAAGAAAGACAAATTTGTTGGTGTTGGGTTTTTAGCTTTGCCCCATCCTTCGCCCTGTGTTTTGGACAAGTGGTTTGAAGAGCATCTGGTGAGATGAAAGGCAATGGCGACTTCTTGTGCAATGAATAAGCCAAGGGAACCCCAAATCTGCAAAGATTTGCGCAGCTGAAGGTGACAGAAGAGGTGATAAAATCAGAGATGTTGGCTGAAGGGTTGTCTGGAACAGGACTTCTCCTCCCAGGGGATTTTCACCACTGCTAGACTAGTTCTGGCCAGCCAAGGATGGAGACCTGCACCTCTACGTGGCCTGTCCCAAGGCTACATGACCTTCCTGGGGCAAAATCTGCCTAGTTGGAACCTGCCAAGCTGCAGCCCAGGTGTTGCCCTTGTTTTGCTGAATGTCACTGTCATAGTAGCTCCATCGTCTTTGTGACACCCTCCAAGGAGTTGTGGGTTTCAGTTTCATCTCTCCAGCCTCTTCTTCCTCACACAGACCGACCACACTCTTCCTGAGAATTGTGAACATCTGCTGCGAAGAGGTAGTTCGCAACTATCTAGTGTGATTTAGTTGATGGAGACCCATAGCAGTTGCAGGGTAATTGACTTTATCCCATGTGGAAGAGGAGGAGATGTTTCCAGTCATGGTTGCTCCGATGTGGCAACACATGCCTGATATCTGGTGCAGACCTGACCCTGTGCAAGTTGACCTAGGGCTAAAACCTTGTGCTCATTTAATGGCTTGTCCCAACTCAAGCCCAAGGTCCTTCTTGGCCAGTTTCCTGACTCCAGGAGCTGGTGGTTATGGAAAGACCTACATACAAGGCAGTCACACAAGGCTCTTCCCAGCTGATCTTTGAATCCATCTGCATCATCCCATGGTGAGACCTTCAGGAAACGCTGCTTATTAATAGAGCCCTGACTGCCTCGACCCACCTGGCCTTGGTGCACCCAGTGCCACCTCTTCCATCCCCTGTGGGCAGCTACTTCCCCTTGCATTTGCTGTCAGACTTGCCCCATATATCTCCAAAGACTTGCCCCATATATCTCCAGATAGGTTCCACCATTGACCCAGGGTAAGTCTAAGATCTTTTTGGGTGTCCCACGGGCTTTGAAGAACCCACGCTAAAATCCAAAAAAAAATGGTGTGTCCACTACCGTGAGCGCCCATCTCGGCTTGAGCGGGAAGAGCAACGTGACTTGTAGGGAAAAGCACTTCAGCACTAACGAGGTGTGTAATAACCCCTGTTTTATCATGCAAAGTTAAGCAAGGTGGTTCACAGAATTGCCACAACTACTGCATGCTTGAGATGACTCAAAAGTGAAGCTGGGTTAGTAAAGAGTGAAAACAGTGAAAGCCGGATGGCAGAGCCAGAAAAAGTGGTATGACATTTATTGGAAGGGTGGTCTAAGGTGTCAGCTTGCAGTAGATGAACTATTCCTGGTCTCAAGCTGCATGTGGTGCTCATGGTACCTGCTGGTACAGCACATACCAAAGACAGGACCAAGCTAAAACTCTGAAGAACTCCTGGTCAAAGGGAGACAAGAAAGAGAAGGGCTGTGGGAAGAGACCCCATGGGAGCAGGTGCACCAAGGATAGGTTGGAATCCCAGGAGATGAGTGGAATGGCTGCATCCCCCAAACTTTGGGGGATTTGACATGATTGACCAAGCACTAGATACATTTTAAGATGAGGAACAACAAAAGGGAAACCAAATCTTATTCCCTTGTTTGCACCAGTGGCCAGTTGTGCTCCTGGGTTGGTTTGGGAAGCCTCCGTGTGGTGGGGCCACCAGGAGGTGCGTGAAGATGGATGATCCCGAGGCCCTGGATTGGCTTGGGAAGTGCCTGTGTGGTGGGGCAACTTGGAGATTACATGAAGATGGATGAGCCCAAGGTCCCTGGTTGGCTTTGGAAGCCCCTGTGTAGTGGGGCAACCTGGAGGCTGTGTGAAGATGGATGAGCTGAAGGAGGAAAGGTTGAAGGACCTGGCTTTGTGTCGCCTAGAAGAGCCCCAGAGGAGGAAGGAGGGTGAGAGCAGGCATCCAAGAAGCCCGCCGGATTTTTCCCAGCTGCTGAGGTCAACCTGCTTTGTAGATCAGTAGCTGCAGGGATTTCTCCTTTGCTATCACAGCAGGAAATCACTTGACTCTTCATTCCCTCCCGGAGGACTTCGGAGCATGGGTGACACGTCCAGGCTGTGCAGGGAAGCGGCCACTTTCACTTTTGCTTCCACAGGAGACACTTTCACTTTCGCCTCCTCGGAGCCTCCAACAGCCCCGTGGGAACACCGGATGGAAGACGCCGGCATCTGGAACGTGTTCCCAGGAATGCCGGCTCTTCCATGAGGTGCAGACAGGACGGGAGGCACCTCGGAAATCGGAATAGGGGAGCTCAGGGTCGCATCAAACTGCAGGACTTGGTGGCAACGCACCCTGATTGTTTCATCTCGTGTGTTTACATATTACTATGGAAACTTATGGGTTTTTCCCCGCTTTTAGGCTTTCCATCATTTTTACACTGCGTTTAGGAACAACACAAGGAGCAAATACTTGAGATATCATCTGCAAAACTACTGTTTACGATGCATCCTCCAAAGCTTCCCAAGCTTTTAAGTCCTTGGGTTTTTAACACTCCAAAATACTAAACGTTTTGCTGGCTTTAGCACATCCATAATATATTTTATTCCCTTTGGGACTTTTAATCGTATAATCTTTTAAGCTTAATCTTAAATTATACTATTTTACCTTGTCCAGATTTGTCCTTTGCTCAATACAAAACAGAAACCATCTCCCTTCTCCCTGATAAGTCCAGTTGCTCGGATTCGCTGCATTGGGTTTTAGTGCTGTGGCTAAGTGCATTAAATGCACACGTTTCAAACTGCTCTCCCCTTTGTTTTTATGTTAGATCCTTTTCCCAAGTCGAGTAATTTGAATAACAAGAATAACAAGATTTGTGGTGTGAGGATTTTTTCATTTTTTTCAATTGAGGGGGAAAAAAAAACAGCTAAAAACTTAAAAATAGGAGTCAAAATCTCAGATTTGGAATCTGATGCTGCTTTGTAGAAAGGTGGTTCTTTCTGCATGGGAGGTAATTGTGAGAACTGTTTGTCTGCAAAATCTCTGAGAGTTTTTCCTTGGAGAGCCTTGGAGAGCTCAGAACCTGTTCTTCAGGTGGGATTTCATAGTTCTTCCTTTGTGGATATTTGTTTTAGGCTCACCAGGTCATAAAAGCAGCCCTTTTACGCATGTTTATGGTGCAAACCCTACGTGAGGTGTGAAACCTTGTGAGTCATCACTGGTAATAAAGGTTTGAAAACCTGCAAGAAAGCCCAAGCCCAAGATCTCCTGTATTTCAAAGCAGCTGCTTTTTAAAATACTTGGATTTCAGTGTATATGAAACCACAGAAAATGCAGAGATGTCTTTGTTTTGTGGTCCCGTTTGTAGTTTGCCAAGTGCTTGAGCATCTCCTCTAGTTGGGTAGAGTCTCTTGGGGATGGTTTCCTTAGGGGAAGGAAGAAGGGAGCACTCTGGCCTGCTGAGTTTTGCTTTTAACAGTGTTACGAGTTTCCTTTTCTCCTTCTGCACAGGAAGAGCTCCAGAGCTGGCCAGAGGAGGTGGAGCTAGGAGGCAGAGAGAGCTTCTTGGTCTTGTTAGAAAGGATGAAGAGAAAGCCTAGAGAAGGCTCCTAAAGCTTCCTGGCAAACAGGGAGCTCGTGTTCCTCCTTCCCAAAGGCAATTTCACTTGCAAGGCAACGTCTTGTGGATTGTGTGGCTGGAGGGGAGCCACGGGGGACTTGCCAGTGGGGGCCACAGAGCTCCGTGGAGATTTGCACTTGCTGGATGAGGCCCGTGCACCATGTGAGGATGTCCAGAGTTAATATTTGCTCCTACTTGTTGCTTTCCTTCCTCCAGGTTTGCATCCAGAGTCGGGAGAGGCGAGTTCCCTTTTGCAGACAGCGGTTTCGGTGCTGCAGAGCTCCTACTTGGACTGTACATCTCGGGACGGTTTTCAATACAGCCAAGCAATTCTGGTGGAAAACGATGTTTTTGTAAACGAGGTGAGGCCTGGGGGAGATGGGGGCTTTGCTGGGAGCTCAGGAGAGGCGCTGGGTCCCCGTGTGGGACTGTTGGACTCTCTCAATGCTGATTTATTGGCAGATCTTTGTGTCTTTCCCATGCAGCATGTGCCTGATCTGCCTCCTCTCTGTGTTCCCTGAATGAGGAACTTCATTCCCTTTTCTTTGCCTCCTTGCTTTTCTTCCTTCCTGATCTGATGAGGAACAAAAGTCAATGCAGCCAAGGTTGCCAGAATTCAGCAGCAGTTGCTGCCTGGGTGGAGCAGGTTGAAATGCTGCTTTGATGTCTAGCAGGGAACTTTGATGGCATTTTATGTCAAACCTGAACTCCGCCGATTCACAGCAAGGCAGGTTTCTGTGTGGGGTTTCCCTGCCTCCCCTCACCCCTGTGCAGGCACCAGTTTTGACCCCAAATTTCCCTTTGGACAGGGGGTTACAGAGCCACTTTTAAAACTCCTCCTCACCTGCAGCCTGTTGTCTTTGGCGTGGAAGACAGGCTGTCTCCACCAAGAGCCAGAGGGCTCTCAACAACTCTGTTTATTATCATGAATTAAACAGAGCTTAGAAATCTTGACTGCTTAGATCTGGAATAGTCAGTGCAGAGCTGGATAAAAAACTATCCTTTTTATGTTTTGAGATGTTAAATCCTCATAGAGTTAAGTGCAAGACACCCCAAGTATTTGACTACTTCTGGGTGCTGCTTGCAGCATACTTGCCATGTGTACCCCATATCCCCAAGGTTACTGGGCTCTGGTTTGATCAGACTGGAACACAGTGTCCTTGTGTCTTCTGCAGCTCAAAGCTTTTGCCCAGGCCAAGGAAGCCGCTGGCTACAGCCAGGAGGAGCTGGAGGAAACCTTCGCATTTCTCCTGTTTGACAACGAAGACGAGGTAACTTGATGTTGAGATGTTTCTTCAGCTCAGCGAGGTTGATTCCAAGTGCACGTGGGCTCCTTCCCACTGGAATCCAGCAGTTCTGTTGGTGGAAATGCCCTGATGCTTTGTACCCCGATTGTCAGTGCAATTACTACTGCATAAATAGTTCAGAGCAAGCCATAAAAGTGACTCCTGTGAGGCTGCAATGATGGATCTTACTTTGGACCTCTCCAATTTATTACTGTGGCTTGAGGTCTGTCTATCTCCTCTGCCCTCTGCAGAGAGATAAACTGATCTTTCCTTTTTTTCCCAGTGAGTCTGCAGGCAAGTACAAGCAGATGAAGCATCTCAGGAACACTTTGAATGGGAAAAAGCCTTTGAGAACAGAGAGCAGGAGTTTTTCAAGTGGTTTTAGCCAAGGTCCTTGGTTTTGCCGTTTACATGGAGATAGAGCCTGGCACAGCTATGGAGAAATAGCTACTCCTGCCCATTTTTCCATGAGGATGCTTTTGATTTTGTGGGAAGAGTTGGTCTGCTCAGAGACAGAGAATCACAGAGACTAAAGGGAATCCGCTTTTAACGTGAATTAATGATACAGGGTTAAATCACAGTAGTGCTAGTTTTGTTTGGGGTGAGAGTGGCCTGAATGAGGTTCAGTTCTGCTCATTTTGAACCAGCTACAACAAAGTGAACTGCATTCAGTGTCCATGTGGGAGTGGGAATCATCCCACTTCATTGGAAAATTAGCACCCTCTGCCAGCTGGTTCAGCTCCAGGTGTAGTCCTGGGAAAGAGGGACTCTCCAGAGGGCAGTTTGGTCAAGCCTAACAAGAAACATGCAAAATTCCTGGGCTAAAACCCTCTCTGGAGGTGCCTCTTGTCCTCTGCTCTTCAGAAGAGAAACCTAGTTGGCTAATCTAGACTTCACACTTGTTCAAGTGTCAAAAAATTAGGTGAGGTGAATGTCCCATGCTGTTTATAAAGGACTGAGTGCAGTTTGGCTGACTCAATTTTATTTCTCACCCACAATAAATTCATATTAACTTCTCCCATGGTCTCTCTTCGGCCAGTATCCTAAAGGTCTTCGCATGCCTAGATTAATCCACTTTGGAAGTGGATTAAATCAAACCCAGTGGGAGACTCTCAAAGCAGAGTCCTTGTGCCCATGCAGGAGGGAGTGTAGAGTACAAAGAGCCAGGCCCTTTGCATTTATTTTTCCATAAATTCTCCACACAGATAAAGAAAGGGCAAAGTCCAGCCTTGCACTTGCAATGGTTTCTGGAAATACTGGAATTTTTCTCCTTGTCCCACAAATGTAGAAAATGTTTCTGTTTCCATGGGGGTTGTTGTAGCAACACTTGATAAGTAGATCTCAGTATTTAGTGTGTGAAACCACAAATTTTCCCTCTGTTGGCTTTAGAGGGCATTGAATCCGGCTGTGTTTGTAGTATGGGATTGACCTGCACCTCCCAAGCGTTTCACTGCTGAAAAGACTTTGCAAGTTGTGCTACATTTCAGCACCTGTGTTTGTTATACTTAAAAATAGCTGGTAAAAGAGTCTGTCTCTTGTTTTGAAGGCAAAAGAGGTGTGTCAGACAGGCCTGCGTGTAAACACCAGCTCCATCTCCACACTCGGGGATCCAGCAAAAGGTAAAACTGCCACTCAGGGGCCAAGAGGCCTCTTTACTGCTCCTTTCAAGACAAAAAACAAAGCCCAGACATATTTCTGGTACTGGAAAAACAAAGATACTCCTGTATTTCTCACTTTTGAAGTTGTGTTTGTGTGAATCGAGCAGCGGTGTTTTCCTCCTGCCTGCTCCTTCAGAGCTAGGTGGCTTCCCAAGGGAACACGTTACCTCTTCTCTCCATTTCATTTTTTTTCCTCCCTTGTTAATAACAACCCATTATTAACCTTGTTAATAACAGCATGTTCATAATAACATGATCCTGTGCAACGAGCTCTAGGTGACCCTGCTTGTGCAGGGCAGTTGGACTCAATGATGTCCGGAGGTCCCTTCCAGCCTCAACCACTCGGTGATTCCGCACACCTTTGTCACCAAAGCAGCTTTTTGGCACTTCTCCCCACCAGTTTGCTCCTCGGAGAGCCTTTGCTGAGCTTTTGCCAGCAATCCTGTCGCTAACCAGAGCAAATCGTGACGTGCCCAAGCCCTGTACGGTCCGTGCTTGCTCCTTGTCCCTTGCTCCAAGAGCTGAGGCCACAAATACCCAGTGACGCACAGCACAGGACGTGCTACTCAAAGAAATCCTTTTGCCAGGAGCAAGAGTGCAATTCCTTATTTATCTTAGTCAGTATTTTAATCCCACTGGGCTGAGAGGAATATTATGGCCTGCATAATCAGCTGCCTCTTTTCCAAAGCCTTCCCACTGCCTACTCCCTCTTTGCTCCCTCCTCAGTGCCTTTCTCTACCCAAATGATCAGCATGAAACTAAGCAAAGGACCTGCTCTGCTTCCAGGCAGACTCAGAAGTCCTTTGCCAGCTCTTCCTTTTGGAGACAAGCCCTTGCGTGGTGCTTTTTCCTGCTTAATAGGGGTGCAAGTGAGATTGATTTCAGGAGAAATTGTTTTCCCCAGGAGAAACCCAAGGGATTTGCTCCCTTCTTTCCTAGAGATAACCCAGGAAGAGACAACACTGCACAATGCCAGCAGTCCAAAAGAGGAAAAGAGCCAGAAAAGGTTTCCCCCTTTTCAGGGTGGCAAGTCCAATGCTGCTGTGACTTGCAGCTGGATGCTGGCTCTGCCAAGGATCCCATTTCCATTAGGAATTTCCTCACTACAGGCATGTGATTAGCCTTACTAGACGGACCATTCATGTGCTTTTGCATTGCTTTGTTTTCATAGGCGTTTATATTTCCAAGTATGCAGACTGCCTTCATCCGAGACCCTGGCATCACGGAAAATCAGGCTACATTGTCATTTTTAAGCTAATTAAGGTAAAACGCAAGTCTTCATTTTTGCATGGAATGGTTTGCATGCGATCAGTTTTTAAGGATAAGGATTTTTAAGGATTTGCTGATCAGCAAAACTGTGATGGGGCAGTAAAATCAGTAAAATGTAAAATCAGCCCAGCTGAGAACTTCTGTCTTTGGGGGAAAAGGAGGATTCAGGGATCTTTTAATTTTAGTTTAATTTTTTAGTTTAAATTTTTAGTTTAAATTTTTAGTTTAATTAATTTTTAACTTAGAGTGTCTTTAAATACACTCTGCCAACAGGTTGGTGTGTGAGATACATTTTTAATAGCATTTTTTTGCATGTAATTGTATTTTTTTTTGGTAAATGTGCTGGCACAGGGCAAGGTGAAGGCAGTATGTGAGAATCACAGCACCAGCTACACCTGCCCATCGCCAGGCTACGACTGCCACATCGCCGTGAGCAAAAACACCGGGAGCAGCAGGACCAGCCCCTTCCAGGCCTTCGAGCAGAGCCAGGTAGGAGGTTTCGTGGGAGGACCTGAGGTGCCTCACTCGCTCCTCGCTGTTTTCCCATCTGTGTTTCCCTTCTCCCGCCAGTATTACGTGTACGAAGTGTCCGGTGGCAGCGTCGCGGAGCGCCCCAGGCAGATCTGCCCCTACATGGTCATCGCCTGCCAGTACAAGGAGCCCAAGGGGATGCCCCTCGTAGCCAGAGAGAGCCTGTAAGTCACTTGCTGTTCTGAAATCTCCAGCCACTTTGGTGGGCTGGTTTCTCTTTCCCACTGCTAAATATCCCTCTTTTTCTCCCTTTTCTTTAGACCTGACCTTAATCACAAAGGTAAGAGCAGCTGGTGGTTGGTGTTGCTTCACAAATGTGCCTTTTTCTGTTTGCCTTCCCCTTCTCTCCCGTTTCCCTGAGCTTTTTTTTTTTTGTTTTCCTTTTGCCTGTAGCATCTTACTGCCCATGGAGGGGGCAGCTCTCCATCCGAGGCCAGCTCTTGTGCAGCATCGCCCTGCGGACCCCGTTCAGCTCCACAATCCCAGCCCAGCTGTACGTAGCCTCTTTCTCTTCTTTCTGTGCATTACAGCTGCTTTTGGTGAGCATTTTGGGGTCCCCTTTGCACCCTCAGCAGGTGGATCTGCTGCCGGTATCTGGGTTTCTTTCTACCAGCTTTGTCTCTCCTGCCCCATCCTTTCCTTGCAGTTGTGCCAGGTCAGGCCCTGAGCTGCAGCAGGAAACAGGTGTATTTTGCCATCACTTTGCTGTATTATTGGGAGATATTTATTCCAAATCAATTATTCCTGCTTGGGCTTTTCCTCTTTGCAAGCACTGCTCCTTGTGAGCAGTAATGATGCAGTCAACTGATTGTGTTTGCAGTCTGGAACAACAGCAAGTAAAGTACTGAAGTAACTATTCATAAAAAAGTAGAAGAAAAAAAAGAGATTTTAAATCCTCAGTAGTCAGAAACCAACCAGCAAAAACAGTTTGAGACAGCCAGTGACAGCCAGTAACATAGATGCCAATACCAGGATTTGGAGGTGTTTCCAAATAGGATCCTCAGATTGGCAAAGTGTTAAGAACTTCCCTGGCCTTCTCCAGAGCTGCAGTCTCTGGTTTCACAGTGCTGGAGTAACCTCTGCTACCCTTTAACCTAAGAGCCTTTTATACTTCCATCTTATCCTCTATTGCCCGCTCCCCACAGGCCCCCCAACCTGGACATGAACCATGTCATGGGATTATCCGACTTGAAGAAAAAGCTCCCAGAAGCTGCCTTTGGGAAAAGCAACTACGTCAGGAATGAAGGTGAGCGCAGAATCCACCAGTGTGATGAGTAACAACTGCCTGGTGTTGCACCAGGGACCTGGGTCAGAGCTCAGGCCCGAGTAGCCTCAACTCCTCTCTTGGATGACTGCAGATATTCAAGGTAGGAAGGAGCTCAGAGCAGGGTAGGGATGTTCTCCGGTCCACGCTCATGGAGTGTGTTCCATGTTCTCATGGTCTCCTGGTGTGGCACCATCTCAGGGCATCCCTTTGGCTGTCCTGGTGTTCCTGCAATGGGACAGGTGGGAGACGCTGCAGATTGAGACCTCAGGGTGCCAAGTGTGTTTAAGCTGTGCAGGGAGGTGGGTTTCACAGATTCACAGAATCCCAGAATGGCTGAGGTTGGAAGGGACCTCTAGAGATCATCTAGTCAACTCCTTGCTCCAGCAGGGACACCTAGAGCACGTGGCACAGGGTGGCATCCCGGTGAGTTTGGAAGATGTCTGAATCATTTCCCTGCTTCATGGTATCTCGCTGCCAAGAGAGGGGATATTCCACCTCCAAGGATCAGACCTGGTATCTCCTGCCTCTCCACTGCCGGGTGGTAGCCCCACCACATATATAGGGCTTTACAGTCAGGAAAACATGAAATCCAGCATCAATTAAATGTGTTTTGCAAGCTGCACTTGTGAGATAGGAAACATTTCCTGAGATAGGAACTCGTATACCAGTGTAAGAGATTTTGATAACCATTCTTTGAAAAAAAAACCACAATTTTTCTGCGTCCTGCACTCTCATCTCCCTTTCACGAGAGCACCTGTTCATTCAGGGTTCATCTAAGACTTGCTCTTTTTTAACATCAGATTCTCTCTGTTTTGCCTCCAGTGTGTTTTCAAGGCATTTACTTCAGCCTATATGAAGTGGAAATATCCAATAAGGAGCAACATAAAATGGATGAATTATTACAGAACCTGAAGGAGAAAGACTTGGTAAGAACTATAAATTCTTGATTTGTCACAGCAGGAAAGTTGATTTTTAAAAGATATTTAAGCAGCTCATTGAACTTTTGGGAATGTTATTTGCAGCTTTTGAAAATTAAGTGGAAAAAAATTCCCTGCTTTAAGTATTATTTTTATGCTTTGTTATTCACAGGCATAGTTTAAATGTTCTGTATGTAAACTGTTAGCTGAGGGTCGCTGCTGTGAACTGATCTGGAGTGAGGAGAATGATGCACTGAGCTTTATACCAAGCAAGCCTCTTTGGTGGCTCTTTTTAGGCCAGGGGAGATTTTTGTATTAAATTGTCATTATTAGTGATTTTTCCCTTCATATTGCAAACAGGCATAGTTTGCAAGGGCTGCATGGGATTTTATTTATCAGAAAGCAGGAGCCAAACCGCACAGTTATTTAGCACAACGCTAAATAATGACTGAACGAAAGGGACAAGCTGTGACTTGGGTGCTGAAAAATAGCACCCACTCAGCTAGACGTTCCCAGCTGCACTGCTGGAAGCTCTTGTGCTTTGGGGGGATCTGAGATGCTGAGATTTATCCTGGCTCAGGAGGGGAATTCGCCCCTCATCCCAAGGACTGTCTGCTCTGTATTATCCAAGGAGTTTTTTTCCAGCACACCGGGCTCTTTCTGCTCCCTGTGTGATGGCCACGACTCCTGATGACTCCAAGGGATCAACTGGCTGCGATCCCTGATGTGCCACCGTGAAGCCCCCGGGGTGCAGCTCATCCTTGGAGTCTGCGGAGGCTCCGATCCTGCATCCCAACGAGCCTCAGAGAGCCAGAATCCCTGGAAGACAAGAGGGTTGACTCATAGCCAGGAGGTGCATTGTTTCCTTGAGGTTTCCCAACCTTCTTACACACATGGAGCTGGATTAAAACATCTCCCACGTTTCAGCGAGGAAGCAGAATGATTCCTCCTATTACATAACACACTCTTGAGTGCCCAGTGGGTGAATGTGCTTCCGTGACAGCTCCCAAAAGTGCCTGGACAGGGAATATCCTTTCACTTTCAGGATTGAGAGTGAAAGGGAGCCCAGGGAGCGCTGGAGCTGCCCAAATCCAGCAGCACTCCCGGTGTGAGGTGACTTCCCTCCGCTCTCGGTTTGATTTTCCTCCTGACATTCTTGAAAGCTGATCCACTGCTGAGAAACCACAGCTATTTCACTGGGCTGGATTTACACAGCGGAGATTTTGGCTTTTATCTCTTCTACTGGGCTGGCTTGAGACAACTGAACCAGGGAGCTGCTGTCCTGAAGAGTGAATATTGCCCTCAAGTTGTTCACAATTTCCAAAGTTGTTCAGCTGTCACTGGAGGAGGAGACTGGCTCCATTTCTGGCTGGGAAATCCATCGTGGCTGAATGTGTCAGCTGGGATCAGCCAAGTTTCAGGGAGCGTTAGAAGCCCTAAAGTTATTCAGTTCCTACAAGTTTCCTGAAAAGAGGCATCTTCATGGAGGAAGGAGCCCCGCGTGAGGAAAGGCACCTTGGCCCACACCAAGGTCTGAGATGAGGCATCAGAGAACAGCCAAACACAGGAAAAGCCTCAAGAAATGTGCGTGTCCTTTGAGCTTCCAGCTTTGAGATGGAGCTGTGGGACCTTCGTAGACTCAGCAAATATGGTTTTTTTCCACATATTTATTGATGTTGCTGCTGCTATGAAGAAGCTGCATGGATTGCACTTCAGCTGGGCTCGTGGCTGGCATCATTGGTTGTGTTTTCTCGGAGGCTGGAGTCCAGCTTTGCTTTTCCTGCTGGAAAAAGCCTCCCCTTGTAGGGATGAGCTGTATTCCTGGCCAAGGTACCTGGAAGCTTCTGAATGGAAGGGACTAAAATTATTATCCTTGTTCATTTAAGCACTTCGTTACTGTGGGGGTGACAGAGCCCTGGAACAGGGACGTTGTGGAGTCTCCTTCTTGGTTGACTAGATGATCTCTAGAGGTCCCTTCCAACCCCAGCCATTCTGTGATCCATTCATTAATTGCAACTGCTTTGGCTAAAGAAACAAGTTCAGAAACAAACGAAGCTTCAGGAAGAAGTGAGAGGAATTTTAGAGCTGAATAACAGCATAAACGGACAATCCCTTCTCTGGGTTACTGGTCCCAGTTGATGGAACTGGTGTTGACTGAATGGAGTCCAGTAAACTGCCCGCTGGCCTCCTCAGCAGGGCACAAGCTGCTGCTGTCACTGCCTCTTTGCCATCAGTCAGTGCCTGTTATCAGTCCTGCCGAGCGATATGAGGTTTGCCTGAGGAGGGAAGGGAGAAGTTGTTCTAACTCTACACGTGTTTGTTCTAGGCGATCATCAAATATTTACAAGACCGAGGCGCCCTCATCCTGCTCACGTCCGCTGCCCTGACGCGAGACGACGGTAAGACATGGCCACGTGGAAACCAGTACGTGGGGTGCCATCTCCTGCTCTGGTGTGGAAAGGCAGGGCGGCCACGCTCCCCCTGAACGAAACCTTCTTGTTTTGGCAGCATTTGACCCCGAGGAGCCCGTCAGCCTCCTGGCCCTGTTCCTGTTCGCCTCGTCGCGGGAGGTCGGTCTGCAAGGTAGGTTCGGTGTCGCCGCTTCGCTGGCTGCAGGCCCTGGGTTTTGGGTGCCGAATCCTCCTCGTGGGCCTCAAGAGCCAGATTCTTTGCTCAGCTGCCCGGAGCTTTCATGCAAGGGGGAGCTCAAGGAGCCCCTGAGCGGAGATTGGGGCCAGCTCTATGGCTACATTGCTCTAAATCCAGGTCCTCATGTCTCAGCCCGTCGCCTCAGGCATTTGGAACGGCTGTGTTTGGAACTGGACGCTCATGCAGGTGCAGAACAAGCCCCTTTCCTCCTCTCAGCTGCTTTTTGGTTCCCTGCTCCCGTGTGCAAGGGGGCAGGACGACACCGTGCGCTGCTGCGCCCTGCGCTGACACCATGGCCTAAACCAGCAGGAGAAGAGCCCGCCCTAAACAACAAGTGAAGGGATTTGTGCTGGGATAACGAGGGAAACGGGAAAGGTGCCTGCTGGCGTAGGGACCAGGGAGAAGGGGTGGGGAAGGGACATTGCTCCCTCCGTGTGGGTGTGGGTCCCGTTTTCCCCCTGCTGACTCAGGCAGAGGGACTGAGCGAACACGGAGGCAGCGAGTAAAGGCTGCAGGTTTGAACCTGCAGGTCTCGAAATGAGGGTGAGCTTCAGCATCTGCACTCGCCACCTATTCTCTCTATATCCATCGGCTCTTTATCCATGAGCTCCCCCTTTTGGAAAGGGGTTTGGGAGTCCTGGTGGACACCAAGTTGCCCATGAGGCAGCAGAGCCCTCGTGGCCAAGGAGGCCAATGGGCTCCTGGC
>JAVCKT010068041.1:0-10055 GCA_032273925.1 Rhynchotus rufescens
GGCCGGCCCGGCCCGGCCGCCCCCCGCTCCGCACCGCTCGGCGCCCCCCCGCTCCAGAACGTTCAGCCGGGATCTACAGCGCCCCGCCCGGCGCTGGAAGCGACGCTCCGCGCGGCCGGCGCCGCCGCTGCGGGACGGGTCGCGCCCGGCGGGAGCGGAGGCGGCCCCGGCCCCGTCCCCGTCACCCACACACGGCCCCGCGCCAGGGCGGGGGCGTAAGGGCAGGCGCGCGCTGCCTCGCGGCCGTTGAGGCGGCCGTTGAGGCGACCGTTAACGGCCGCCCGGGCGGCAGCACTGGCTGCTGCCACGTTCGCTGGCTTCGGCGCGGGGGCCGAGCCCGGCCCTTAGCGCAGAGCCCCCGGGGCGGCCGCTCGCGCGGCTCGGTCGCCACGTAGCCGCCGGCGGGGCCCAAAGGGCCTCGCGCCTTCAGTGCCCGCCGAGGAAAATGTGAAATCACTGCTGGTGAAGTTCACAGGGGGGGAAGCGGTGATAGTGTGGTTAGCAATGGCACGAACGAGTCACTTACCAAAAAACAGGGTAACTGGGAATCTTGTACTGCCAAATAATGTGGTCATATGCTTATAAGAAAGGAAGTATGAATCAAACGCAGTGTAGCCAACTGTAATCTGGGTGTTGTGATGTTCAAAATGCCTTGGGATTAGCACAGATTAAAAACTTGCATTTTTTTGGTTGCAATTTTACGGTTAACAGGGCATTTTATGCAACCCTTTGATGTGCTAACAGGATTATCAAGTCAGAAGAAGGTGGTCTGGTCCATAACGTTGATGAGACAAGCTGTTGAAATGTGCGTCTTGTTCAGGTATGTACTTAAAAAAAGCAAATCTAAGATTTGAAAAATTATTTTTGCCTCTGATTCTCAAAATCTAAAGTGGTTTCATCATGATGTAGAAGACACCTCTCTTGTCAAATAGATGAATCAATTTTAGTGGCTAGAATTAAAACACATTCATGTTAGACCTATGAAATGTTGATAACACCTAACGACTAGAGCACGAGGAATGTGATGGGTTCTCGATCATGTTCTGCCTCACCAAAAAGAGAATTTAAACGGAATCCCTTGTGTGATAGATACAAAAATAGAATTTAAACGGAATCCCTTGTGTGATAGATACCATGTTTTTCATGTTAACTAAATTGAAGGCATTTTATGTTCTTCACATCATTAGTGACATGGATGATGGAATCAGCAGGAAGCTCAAAGAATCTGTTGGCATTTTGGAGGACAGTATCAAAAATCAAAATTATGTTTGCACAATGGAGAAACAGACCGAAAACATCAACAAGAAATTGGAGACTGAAAAATGCAAATTATATTTAGGAGAAAAAAAAAAGTAAAAGTAAAACAATACTGTTAAAAGAGCAGCATTTCCGAAAAGAATCTGGGGGCTGTAATGGACTGTAAATATGAGTCAGCAGCATGCTGCAGTTGGAGAAGGGAAAAGTCTCGTTGTGCAATGTGTTAAAAGGTGTGCAGTACATCTGACAGGACAGATGAGTTTTATGCTAGGGCTTGACGAAGCCAACTGTTTGGTCTCAAACTATGGAGTACAGAGGAAAATAACAAAACATTTAGAATGAAAGACATATGCGGAAAAGTTGAAAGTTTGTTTAGTCTGAGAAGCGAGCAGATAAATAGTCACTCTATATGGAAAGTGTTGCTGTAGAAAGGACATGAGTATTTGATTTTTTCTGGGTTCTGCATGAAGGAAAAATAAATGAACTAAATTACTCAAAGTTCAGATTTAATGTTAGAAAAAAACTTTCTAGCATATGAAGGTAGTGGCATTTGGAAAAAAAAACTTTATAGTGGAAGGATAGAGTCTTTTTTTTTGTAGAGGTTTGATAATGTTATAGTTCTACTGTTCATCCTCAGTGCAATGGTTTGGGTTTTATCATCTAATAAACCTGTTTCTAATATTTCAATAATCTCTTTCCTTTTATTAATGTATGTTTTAACTGCTGTAATTGCTGTCAAAGCAGTATTTCCTTTATGTAGTCTCTTGTTTCTCTCCTTCTCCTAAAGGGCTTTTTCCTTGTTTTCTGTCATAGTGAGCATTAGCTCTATTTTTGCTCCTTTATTTTGTACAGTATGTCATTACTGTAATACCTGGAAATGGAAACGGAAATGGAAATAGATATGTTCCTGTAATGTGATTTCATTCATCTCCTGTGTCAGTACTGCTGTATTTGTTATAGAAAGCATGGAGCTATGAATACAGCAGCCTCCTTCCTCTACACTATATCCGTTACCAGAAGGAAGAGGAAAAGCACCAGTAGGGTTAAAACAGTAGGATAGACCTGTGGGGAACAAAAGCATCTGAATATTTGTTTGTGTTTATGACAGAGGCCATCCAGATAAAGAGAGAGACTGGTGGGGAAAGAGAGCAGCAATGTATGTCTGTGAGTGCCAAGGGAAGAGACAAGCCATGTGAAGGGCAAAAAAGATCTTTGAAGTGAAAAATATAATTCAGGATGCTTGTGTGAGGGAAGAAATGCCAGCAGTGATGGGAAAGGGTCTTGAATATTTATAAGTAATCTGTGGGCAGGAATATGTAGGAGTAGGGTCAGAGCCTCATGGGATGTGTAAGAAGGAAGAGGGGAATATGGATATTTAAAACTCCATGCAACGGGCTCTTTGTAAGTATCTGTCTTTGGGAGTATGAGACTGTAAAAAGAAGACAGAAAAGACAACAGGAAAGGTGAAATAGGCTACATACCCCTTACAGGTAGAATACAACCTACTCCTTTTTCATGAAATGAAGAAAAATCCAGATGGAAAGAGCTATTTGTTGAAATACATGTATGTTTCAAGACCTTTACTCTTAAAGCGTCTTGCAGATTTCCGTCTTTACCTATATAAAATACCTATGTATTTTCTTCTGTTCTTTACTATAACAATTACTAGCAATAATCAGCAAACTGAACAGGGAGTAGGTTTATAGGAAAGCAAAATTGGAAATCTAATCCAAGCATTTGTTCCTAGTTTACAGTGTGATTTCCCTGTCTCAAAAGCTATTTTGATGGCAAAATCTCTTATGAGACAGTTGTGAGGTATTTAGGTATTCATGGTGACCAGGTCCTTTTCAGATCAAGTTTTCCTGGTTTCCTGAACCTTAGAGAAATGACCAAATAAAATAGGGATAGAAAGTAGGGAAGTAGGGATAGAAAATACCTATGCTGTAGCTGATGACTAAGAGAAATACATTACAAAGAGGAAGAAGATAGAGGAGGAAAAACATCATGAAGGACACATTAACAAAATAATTCCCTTTTTTCAATAATAGTATTTTCATAACATTTTTAATAACAGAAGTTAATATGGGGTTAATACAACAGCTCTGAAAAAAAGCTACTGAAACAGCCAAGTTCCTGTCTAGCTGTTACATCAAACTTTATTTTCTCTGCTTTATGACAGTTTGCTTGCTGGTGTTTTCACTCCCACTCGTGGTGCGTTCTCTCCATGCTTTTTGATACTTGGCTTCAGGTGCAGCAGCGATTTCCACAATGTGTGTGAAATCCAGCGAAAGGGTTTCCTACGCCCAAGGCCTCACATATGGTCCCTCTGTCTTCTGGGCTGTGTTGGTGGCCGCTTCCTGAGTTTACCACGGTGCCAGAATGGCAACTCAGCGATCTTTGCAAGTGTTTAACAGTTCATGTTGAACATTCTCTCCTTCAAGTTACAAAGTGCCTTCTGTATGAGATTGATACTATTAAAAGCTGACAAAATAATACATTACACAGAGCAAATAACGGACTCGAGGAGAAAGAAGTGAGGCATTCTGAGAAAATATTCTGGCATAACAGAACAGCTTGAAAGGTAACTGAAATGCCCATAGTACTCTTGGGAATATTAAAACATTTAGTCAACAAAGAAGCAAACAGGCATTTTTCATAAATATTTTGTTTTATAAATATTACAAGTTTTCATTCCTGGGTGGCTCCTATAAACATAAAAGCCTTAAAAACCCTGTATTAAGTTGGATGTAATTTGGAAGGTAATTATCCCTGCTTTTGTGTTGCTGCAACCTGGCTGTTCTATAGCAACATTGATTAAAATAGATTTATATATATATATATAAAAATAGATTAATAAAATAAAAAGTGCAGTTGTACTTAGAACCTGTGTCACTGATTTTGTTGCTCACAGACAATAATTTTACACTGCCTACTTGCAGGCTTCAGTGCATTTTCACTACAATTTTTAAAAACATGTTTACAGCATAAATTAATGTTTGTTAAGTTACCCAGTGAAAGGAAAATCTGGCCAATTGGAGTTAGAGAGAAATGGCATTTGTCACTTGAAGAGTGAACCTAAGATTATGGAATGTCCCGTATGTCTGGTAAAGTTAGTATCAATTAAATAGGTAAAAATGTTGGCTTTTAAATAGCGTTGATGAGTTTCAGAGTTAATTGCCTGTGCCATTAGTTAAATTATTGCATCTTGTAGAGCTGGTGTTCTACAGACCGAGGAAGGCAACAATGTGTCAAGTTATGCTTGACATATTCTTTTTAAAGGGAATTTTATCTTTGAGGCTTAGAGTTTTTTTAATTTCTTATTTACTTTTACATGAAATTACAGATGAGATTCTGAAAAAAAAAATCTCTTTGGCAGCCCTAGAAGTGGATTCACTTTCCTGAGCAACATAGAATACACATGACTCCTTAAGGCCATCTTAGTATAGTATTCAAATATGAGCCTGGGTCAATAGAGCTGTTTGAAGAGGAAACCCAGGAGGCTGTGCTCTATGAACAATAGAAAATGTATTTTCAGGGAGTCCACTTGAAAGACTATCTGAAGAAGCCAGTCTGCAAAACACAGAGTTCATCTAAGGTTAAGCTCATATATTGCTGTGTTCTGCAATATAGATACACCCAAATTGACAGATACCTATCTGATAAAAATGGCTATTCAAGTGAGAGAGGAAAAGTCACGCACAGAGGATTCAGTTTCCCTATGTCTAGACTCCTCCAATTACAGCCCGTTTGTTTTCCCCTTTTATTGGCAAACTTTATTTCCGCTTTAGGGTAATCTTAGCATCCTTTTTCTCAAGTTTCCAATTTTTTTGTCATTTGAGAAATAGTGAGCAGGTCAAAGAACACTATAAAATAATGTATATTCTCATGAGACTAGTATTTGAGTTTCATTTACTATCTCAGCGTTGTAGCTTGTGTGCTGAAATGATCCAATAAGCAACATTTAACAATTTAAGAAATACATGCTTTTGAGTGTGAGAATATGGAAGTGTTGGTGGACTGTTTTAAACCCAGTATCCCAAGTGAAAAAAGTAGGAAAGATGAAGGGAAGGAAAGGCTCAGAAAGGAATTCTGAGCATACTAGGGCAGACAGAGGTCTGCTAGGGCTGCACTATTTGAAAGTGCATCGCACCCAGGATCCAGTTACACTGTAAGAGATTATCTCACCTGTTGCAGTGAGATAATAAATATTCCATTGTGGAATATTAATTTGGACCTGACTCCATTTTCTCTTTTTCTAGGCTCTGCTCTTTTCATTAAGCAATATTTAGTTCTTCTGTTTTAAATATAGTTTACTTCTCAATAAGAGCTATATTAACACTTTATCATGTAGGTGGTTTTAGTTTAGGCAACCAAGATTGCCTAAAGTTTTAGTTTAGGCAACCAAGGTTGCCTTGGACAGAGAGGATGGGCATGAGTTTAAAGTAACTGAGCTTAAACTGAAGTTTACTGTTTTATTTTTTTACAGCATTCATTTTTTTCATGTCCATGTAGCTGTTTTTGCTATTTCAACAACAGTCATGTGCAACAACAGGAATTTCAAGATACCATATTGTAAGAGTCAAGGTGTTGTAGATACAGTTACTGGAGGGAGACATTTATTAGGATCTGGTATCCAATCTTAATTTTCTCGAGCATTCCTTCCGAAAAGGGGCTACATAAATTGTTTACAGTGTCCCTGAAGTATCTTGCCGCAGTATTTCAATAGAAGGGTCCTGCAAGACTTGTTTCAAACCTGCCTGTATATGTGATTGTGTTGTAGGTATTAGTAGTATAGAGCATCAAAAACAGATTTAAATTCATTATTTTTCTGGTGCTAAACTATTTATTACACTTTGAAGAAAAATGTTTGAACATAGCTAATGGTAAAGGTGAAGTTGGCAAGCTAAGAGGAGCTAGATAAGCAGTCTAATTGCATATGTGTACTCTGAGAGGAATAGGGAGAAACTTGGTAAATTGACCTCACAGGCAAATTTTTGCTGTGTACAAAATACAATTTCAAATACATTCAGAGCCCTTTTTAGACCTTTAAATTACATTTCTTAAAGTAAGCCAGTAGATTTGTATATTTTCAATTATGTATTTTTTAATTTCCATACTCTAAGACACACAGATTTTCAGATCTTTCCTCTGTCTTCTTTTGGGATTTTTTCCTGTTCCTCTCAATTTTATTTTCTTCCAACTTCTGTCTTGCAAGACACCTCATAAAATCACAGGAATGAACCATACAGTATTTCCATATCATTAAGGAGATTCCCAGTAGACATCCAAAGCATATGTTCATACTCATGCATAACTAAAGAAGAGGCAGAATTATGCTTAGACCTACAGCTTGAGAGAGGCTTCCAAATAGCACTCAAACTTTCAGGTTGAGATTTCCAGGCCACCTAACGGGTTTGAACGCCTCATTCTCATTAATTTTTATGGAAACTGGACAAACCTACTCTACAGGCATATCTGAAAGCCTCAGACTTACACTTCATCTGTTTCGTAGTGCTGTGGTGGAAAAGCATGAATTAAAAATTGGGGAAGGGAAGAATGAAGAAATTAGAGATTTCATTATTTATATATATATATATACACACACACATATATATATCTGTGTATAAGTGCAGTTAGTACTATGTATTTAGTTGCTTAGTCAACACTTGTATATACAGGATTTACTTGAATTGATAGATATTGCAGGTGGTCAATTTGTTAATTGTTCTTAGAGCCTTTCTTGCTCTATATAATTTTGTGTTATTACCACTGTTGCCGTGTCCAGCTGTTCCCTGTGAAGAGTCACCTTCTCCTTCATGCAATAGGCTTCAAGAGATGAGGGGCTTTACTAGACTTCCCAGGCCATCAACTCTCACTGACTCAAAAGATGCTGAAAACATTTGTACCCTTAGACAGTTCCTCACATCTTGAAAAACATGTTTCTTTGCCATGCTGAGTAAAATTTCTAGAGGATGGAGGAGATGAGAGTGAGATTGTTAGGAATAAGTGATTATTTTGATTGTAACACAAAGAAAGATCTAGTCCAGACTGTGGTTTCTTTTAGTAAGAATAGTATAGTCTCAAGATGTTCATTATGTAACTGGCCACAGAGCTGCCAGAAGGTAGATGGAGGTGATTCTTAGAGAAATGCTTCTTGCTTTTCTAAACCCATGCAGGTATGTTGAATACAGGATATTCATACATGCTTGGTATTTAACAAAATGTATGTGATACCTATATACAAAATGCTTACAGGAACATACAGATAATTGAGAGAAGAATTTAGACAAAAGAAATTTTGCCCAGTAATCATTTAAGAAACTTATCTTTTACCAAATCTCACTGTTCATCCTGGAGCACTGAATTTATATGTTAATTTTTTTATTTACCAAATAGGTAAATAAACTTTAATTATCTGTGAGACTAGAGTTGCTAAAGAAATTTAGTTGAAAATGTTGTTTATGCCTCTTTTATTAGAAGAGTGAGATGAGTTGGATCTGTAGTGGATTTTTTTTTCTCCTCTTAACTAGAAAATGTTCTATGAAAAGCTTACCGTGGAAATATTGGAAAAATAAAATTTTAGGGTTAAAAAATATTCACAGAGATAGAATTTATATTCAAATCACATAAATGATCAATAATCAATGAGAATAGCTAATTTTACATTTAGAAGAGGAATTCAAATACATCTGTAAGTATATCTCCATGCAGAAAACATTCAGAGAACTTTAATAATCAGTTGATTTAGGACGCTATCCAGGCTTATACAAAACTTATTGTGAATTAAAAGATATTTTTTAAAAATAAACACTTTTAAACATGTACCCCAGGAATAAAGATGGAAGCAAAAATCAAATCTTTTATAGTTAATCATCTATTCAGCCCTATAAATACAAAGCAGCCACACTTCTGGCATATATGTGGGGATTCAGAGCACATGGATCATGATAATTGCATTTTTTGCAATAGTACTAACAATTTTTACTACCTAAGAATCTGTCTCGGGAAATTTACTTGTGACCTAAATAATTTCCTGTAGCAAAGTACAACTAAATATTTTGCCAACACATGAGAGAACAGATTAATGCCTATGTGATGAGATACGGTGATGTAAATGTTGTTTTCATTTTTAATAAAATACGGACTCCAGATAAACCCTTAAGTCTGTGGAATTACATCTTAAGTCTATCTTGATTATTGCTGTATTCAAAAATGATTCTGGAATATATTAAAGGGGCTTTTTTATTAAACCATTTTATAAATACTTATTCTTTTTTCCTAATCACATTATAAAGTTCCTTGGATTCTTTTAGCTTTTTTTCCCCTTTAAAAGATAGCGATTTAGGAATAAAGTTTGCCAACATATACGACATATTCTTAGCACGTTTATCACTGGATATGAACTTTTCAAAGCCTCGAGAATTTCTGGTTACTCAATGGTGCTTCGTATAACAACATCTGGCATCATAGCATCCCTGGCTTCTGGGATATCTCCATTCTCCTAACTTCCCATAGAATGAAAACAATTCACATTTTGCATTTTTAAGCTCTGATGGTTCAGGTCCCGAATCTACATAACCTTTTTGCTTTATATGTTATAGCTGAATGCTCTGTTCCCCACCAAGGCATTTTGTTGCCATGGTGATAAAAATATTTCTGTTCTACTTGATATATTCGCCAATCACTTCAATGTATTTTTTAAATGGAGGGCAGTGGGGATTTAAGTCTGAAAATGTGGGATAGTGCATGACTAGATGATGAAAAAAAAGTTCCCTTCTTAATATATAGTCTTTAGAAATCCAAGTCTTTAGCAATAGCCTTCATTTCGATTTTACATAGTGAAGGTAAAATTATCAGAAGAGGCTTAAAAATAATGTTGTCCAAGTGCAATTTTCAGTAGCTTTATATCAAACTGGAAAGGGACTATTGCTCTCCACTTTACCTCTTCAAGGAAACAGCCCCTATGAAGGTCTATGCCAAATTTTCTTTATAGAATTATTGAAAAAAAGGGTGTGGGAGATCATGAAAATCCTCCTGCTTCATGTTCCAAAAATAAACAGATTTTTGAACAGTCTTGCCTCAAAGCAGAATGGATTGACAAAATGACCCATTCAAGTCTCTTCCTCATCTTCACATTTCTATAATTTCATCTGTTTTAAAATATTTGATAGCTTAGCAATACAATCAAAACTTTACAGAACAGTAAATGCATTTTTGTTTTGGATTTGTCTGAGTGTAGAATTCCATAGGTAGTGGGGTTTTTTTATTGTTGTTCCACTCTTTGAGTACGAATGTAGGATAGAGAAATTTTTGAATTTCTCTAGTTCATACTTTAAGTCTATCTGTGTATTAAAGACAAGTTTCTCTAGTTTCATTGTTTCATATTTTGTCAGGAAAGATCTTCATATGATGGGAATTTCTTTAGGCTCTCACACATTAGTGGTCTGACTAATGGGAGCACTCTCCGAAGCACTAGTATTTTTGCCTCTCATTTTGCTGACAGATGATATATTTTTCTTTAGCTCTTGGAACTAAAAGCTTTTCATTTAGTGATTAAAAATTTATTTGGCTAGAAGTATATGAGGCTGCCGTTCTGAGAACATGATGACAATAATACGGTTGTGATGTAATCATGTAATGTAATCATGGCATATGCAGCTTTGGGAAGTGATTTCACTTGCAAAAACTCATAGCTCACCGGAATAGTTACCAGTACGGTCTCTGGACTTACTTCTGCATATTGGGAAATGATGAAGTTCTGCTTGAACCCTATGCAGATGATAATAATTAGACTGCAG
>JAVCKT010068070.1:0-15615 GCA_032273925.1 Rhynchotus rufescens
TTAAATTTTAAGTTCAAATGAGTAAAAATAGATGATACTGAAACAATTTATTTCACTAATGAATCTGACAGTCAAACTAATGTTTGTTAATATCCCAAAAAATGACTCTGATTAGAATGCACTGAATACAATCATAAAGTAATGGTAGTCCTGGGAACTTTTTCTAAGATAACCACCCCATTATTTACTTAGCATTTTACTTAGCAGACTGAGCTATTAGACACAGAAACACAAATTACCGCATTTCTGCCCAATTCTGAAATGTGAATGGCAAACTACTACAACTACCAAACTTCTAAGCTGTTACTGCCTTTAAAAATACAGTGCAGTGATGTTTATAGCAAAGATACTATATTTCCACACAGATTATAACTAATATGAAAAACAAATTTACAAGTACTCTCATTTTAAGTATTTCTTCACAACTGGTACCAGATGCTTAATGTTCATAAGGCTGAGTTGTGCAATATGGGAATGATATCTTGGCCCCAGCTAGTTATCACTTATTTATGTGAGCAAATACTGTCTTTTAATCCTGATTTGTTTTGGACCTTACTGTAAAACCATTAATCATCCATGTCCAGCTACTGCCACATTCAGTCTTACTATAGTAAATAAGCACAGGAGTGAGGCATGAGGTTTGGCGGCAGAGTTACTGATATTTAATCCCTTCCTTCATTGGAGCAGACCATTCACAGATTCATTTGGCTACATTACCTTGAGTTTTGACAGCTGTCCAAGATCTTTGGCTGCGCTGAATATCATCTGCGGCCCCTGTATTCACGTTGAAAATTCAGAAAACAGTCTTACTACAGTCTTTGCTTTTTATAGTAACATTTTCTTATTTTCTGCTAGGACATTAGCTGAAGTCACTGATTGCAAACCTAAGTAAAAGTTTCTATCACATGCAAAGCAGGTTTTGATTTAATTGTTCTGGCAAAGCAGCTGAAGGTCTGTGTGATCCTCTCATGTCCTGTACTATAAAAACATTGTCTGTGGTGCTGATAGCTGTTTCTTGGGCTCCTGCCTGCAGTCTCATTTTTTATTTAATATATTTGTAACAGGGACTGCTTTTATACAGTGTTAATACCTGCTTCAATGAGATGCTTGTCAGAAAGCATAGTTCTTAGATGCTAGGATAGAAGTTTGGGTGGAAAGGTTTCTAAAATGTTGTTTTATAATATTAACTGAAACATCGTGCTTTTAACACCAAGTGGACTCTGCACCTTTGACAGGTAATTCTGTATTAGCAAATGGAGGAAAAAAAGGCAACAGAAAAAATCCAGCTCAAAACCACACTGATCTGTGATTCAGAGTATAAGGGAACTTGCTAAAGTATATCCATACAGCTAGTAATTCCTTGTAATTCTGAATGGGAAGTACAGCTGTCCAATTTAAGTACTACCTGTACATTTGCAGATAAAATTTACCATGTTCTTGCCTCAAAAGGTCAGAAAATCGAATTAACTATCAGAAATATAAATTTCCCAGTCAGAGCTTGAAAGCCTTTTTCTAAATGCATGATAAGCAACAGCAGTACAGTAAATATGAGCAAATCTAGTGAATGGAGACCTGGGCATGATGGTGTGGTGAGTTCTACACGAGAATTTTTCAAAGCCACTATTATTTACTTACCATATATACATTTTATACATTTATAGCATTTACACATGTGCAATTATATTTCTTCTTGTCTCTCCACCAGTTTTCTTATGTATTTCTTTCATATATTATAATGTAATACGTCTTACAGATACTAAGCAGCAGCTTAACTGGTAACACAGGAAAGCTGCCCAAAGCACACAGAAGCAATGCAGTGATCAGCTTGTAATAAGGATGGTGATTTTCATTCTGACAGGATTGAAAATCAGAAGAATCAGCTATTCCAGTCCCACAGAGAAGAAAAAAGTAAAAAAAGCACCACAGTTCCAGGAGAAATGTGCTTGGTTTTTGGCTGATGAAGCCATGAGAAACCTCACTTAAAACCTTCTACAAAATCACACCCCCAAGTTCCGTTTCTTTTATCCTGCCATCCCAAAACCAAACCAACTGGATCCGTCAGAACTGGCCTGCCCTGGACTGGCACCCATCCAGCAGCAGCGTCTCCCCCACTGCTACCGAAGGGCGACGTCGTGAGTGACCCAACCCTGGCAGCCCCGCGCAGCTACTTACGCTCTGGTCCGTCAGTGGTGGAAGCACAATCTGCTTTTCGATTTTGTTCAGGACCAGCTTCCACAGCTCTTTCAGAACGCGTTTCAGAACTGTCTTCTCACAGATTTTCGCAGAGAGGCTTAAGCTGTAATAAAGTACAGAGCAGGTTTCAAAACTAGAGTTAAGACCCTGAAGATGCTGAATCACCGCATCCTCAGATTTATAGCCATGGCTTGGTTTTTCTCTATTAATACAGTAGTCAGCTATTTGATAATTTTTCACAATATTGCTAGTAAAGAAGATTTTTGTTGAAAAAGGACCTGAAGGACCTGCAGATTAGAAAATCTTGTAAATCTCTAGTACCTCTGTTCCTTAGTATTATTAGTGACACATATAAAAGTGCAAATTTACAATAAGTTATATGGTTTGATGGACAATTTAACCCCGCCCCACTAACTCCTAAATTAAGGTTTTAATATATAATTTATGCCATAAAAACAACAAAAGCCCAAAGTCTTCCTTGTTGGCAAATATGTCTACTGCGATATACAACTAGCTGCAGTGCTGCAAATTCAGAAATGCCATCCTGAAGCATTTATATAGATATATGAAGATGTATGACTATATATGCAGGTACTATCTGTGCAACTGTATGATATGATGTATTACTAGTATGGTCAAATTAAGTATTTGAAGGATCTCTATCTATCTAGATACTCTTCTAGATAGATAGATCTTCTAGATACTCTTCTAGATAGATACTCTTCATCTAAGGGTATTTTCATGAACCATCATGTACATGAATGAGTAACATAAATAAAGTGCTCGTTTTTGGGCACAGGAAGACAAATTCAAACTATTATTTCACAAATAGTTCTCTAAAGATCCCCATATATGCATATCTGAGCCACTCATGTAAAAAGATTTTTGTGAATACACACCTCATACCAATAAACATAAACATATGACAACTTATCTGGCATCTGTTATTACGACCTTTTAAAATGTACATAAATGAAAGTAGTTAATTAAAAGACAAACCACATCAGTGTTATAATACTATCCTTTTTTTGAAATTGCCAAGCAAAATTTCTTTTAGTATTACAGTTTTATTTTATGTGTAAGGGATTTAGGACATGCTAAAATAATGTATAACATTGCAGTGGAGTGGAACGTTTTCTATTTGGGCAGTATTTTAAAAACGTCTTTGCTTTGTTTCCATCATACCATAATTCATTTCCGTGTCAGGGTATGATGGTGGCTTTGCCAAATGATAAGCTAGAATCAGACCTCCCAAGCAGCAAACCAGCCCTCGCGGGGTTTCACGTTACAAGCTTAGGACAGGTATATGCAAGTGCACAGACATTTTTGTCTTTTCCTGAAGACTTGTTCTGGAAATTGTTGCCTCAACTTGGAAGTAAATAAAATAAAAAATGACGCTGCTTCAAAGCAGTGCATAACCTTTCAGCAGCTTAACACACAGGATGAGGTAGATTGCTAAGAATAAAAAGGCTAACATACACATACAGCAGCTAAAAGACATTTTTTTTTCTAAGTTTATTAAACCAATTACCAGTATTGCAAAAACACCAACTCCCAACAAATTGAATAAGCAATTGTCCCATTGCCAACTAGGCTTGCAATCCATGTTAATAGCCAAAGCCTATATAAAGATTAAAGCCGTGTAAAAGTCAATCCCCAAGTCCCCTTCCCATTTGCCTTCTCTACCCTTTACACTCTCTTATGGACACTGTTAGACATTGGAGATTTTATATATATTTGGAGATTTATGTATATACACAAATAGATAGATAAATATATATATATATGTATGTATTCAGTCAGGAACTGTGATTCTAGCTGTGTTTCTAATAGAGCAAGTCCCCTGATCCCACTTTGAGGTGCAGGTACAGTGTGAAGTAATGTCTTGGAGAAAGGAAGGCTAATTATAAATTGATTATTTAAATCAGCCTTTGACTATGGCTTCCAAGTCCTATCATTGGAAACCTAAAGAAATACTTCCCATCTCCAGCCACTACCTTCAAAATGAGGCCTTGCTGACCATTACCGATGCACAGCAGTTTGTCAAAAGTCTCCAAACAAATATGCTTTGGGTTCCTTCCCAATGTCTCAAAGCACGTTTAAAGAAAAAGCAGCTGAATATGCTACTTACATAAAAGCTGCTTAGTAAGTGTCTCAAGAAGAGCATCTGCATATACCACAATGCCACAAATACTACAGGCACCACATGCTACTTCTAGGCATTAACCAGGGAGCGCCCGGCCGCACCACGTACGTTTTATCCAGGAAGTCCATGAGCGGCCTCAGCACCAGCTCGGCATCGAGGGCTGCGCTGTTCTTGTTGCCTGCTGCGTTTCCATTGCCTCGCATCTGGCTCAGCTCAGAGCTCATTTGTTTCACACAATCTTCAATAACAAGTTGGAAACTAGAGTTGGAAAAGAAAAAAGTCTTTTGGGGATGGAAAATAACGATTTATCATTTTCAACTGGTTTTATCAACAAGATCTAAATCATGTCTGTGAGGATGGGAAGCTCTTTCATACAGGATATCGCAGGTGCTTTAAACTTAACCCCTCTGAAGGATCTGAACTCAAAGAATTCATTCAATTACTGTTTTGATGTGCTCTGTATCTCTTCTTGTTTCAATTCTATTACTGCTTTTCATAGCACTGTATTGGTGCCAAGAATTATTTTCTGAAAGTAACAGTCTAAGTAAAATTTATAACCTGGGGTATGATTGACAGAGCTTCTCCAGATTTTATTTTTGTTGTGAAAAGAGGAACAATAAAGACGTATTTCTCTTCTCAATTCACTTGGCTTAGCTTTGATATGTTTTCCTGAAGACAAAGGAAAACCTCCAATCATTTTGCCCTGTTTGTCTCAGTTTGACTTAATCATGTGTTCCACGCAGCCTGTGCCATCAGAATCTTTGCTTGTTTCTTTGCAGCTGGTTGACACAACTAAAATATTTGGACTGTTCCAAGTATTTTTTCTCCAAAAGCTGCAGCCTGCTTAGTTCAGAGCACTTGTAAAAATGAGATGGCTGGTGATTTTATGGCATGGTGTCAAGTGTGTTGGATTCTGGGTGGAATTAGTGTCTACTGTAGCTATCTGGAGCATCTCCTAGACTGACCTCAACTGTTCTGGGTTTTGTCTCGGAGAAATTCAGTTGGCTCATTCAGAAAGAAGTCCTGGAATGAAATAACATTCCTGCACTGTCAGTGACGAGAGAACCACAGCCTGGGAGCCAAAGGCAAGCAGACGTACTAAGCACACATGGTGAAGAGAGTCCACCCAGACTACGCATCAAGGACCCACTAAGCAATTACGTTTTTCACTTAAGGAACACCACTGCAGCCAAAAAAGGGAATTCTTGTGTTCCCTTCTTATTAAAAGCAAAGTAACTTGGCAGCATCTTCTAGTACTGACATGCTGCTGGCAGAGCACCGCAGCCATTCCAGACGTCCATCTGGCTTCATGCAGTCCCATTAGTGGCTGGTTTCAAGAGTCAGGTTCCACTGACTCCTGCAGGGCCACAGGTAAACCCAAGGAGGCCGTTTGCAGGCATCACCTGAGGCAGGTTAAGCACAGGCAGCCTTCCCTGTGTGACGCAGACCACTCACTAATGCTGTTGGTCTCGGGAAATAACATATATGTAGACAGAGAAGCTGAACACAGCATCACGCACGAAGAAGGCAATTTTTGTCTGTGAGAATGCACAACAGGAGTCGGTAGCTGCACCGCTGCAGCCCGTTGCTGCCTGCAGACCCGCTCCTGTCCCGCAGCAGGGCTGCTGCAGCCGCCCGTTGCAGCGCAGCACGCAGGGCTGCACCGTGTGGCAGCAGTGCCCGAGCTGCTCCTCCCCAAAGACATCCCAACAGGCTCCCACGCTGACTGGGGAGTCTGATGGGAACATGTCTCCATGGCTTGTAGTATAACACGGCTGTTACCTTGTAGCATACGTCATGCTGAGCTCATCCAGTACATTACTAAGTTTCACTTGAAGTTCTTTTAGGCCAACACTAGCTTCAGGATCCAACTGCAAAGAGATCATAAATAACATTATTAGCTGCTTTTCTGTTGTTTTTTCAAGTGCAACTAAAAAATTCAGAATGATATGCAATGTTACACTGCACTATGGAAAACCAAATGTGGAAACACCTGTTACAACAAAGTACTGCTTAGTAAGACCCCAAAAAATCAGTTACTATAGTAAAGCACTGTAACAGTGAAGACTTACACTGATAAAAATTAACCCTTTTCCTTGGGCTGGTACAAGCTGTGTCAGCCATCACAGGATTAGAGTGATGCTAATTAGATTAGCTGCCAGGCTATGACACACAAAAAGCATACCCAGAGAAAGATGGCTAGGAAGTCTGTGCTCACAGTAATACATGTTTCATCCTCAGTCCTACAGGATTTTTGCACCTTTCACCATCCTCAGTAATTTGTGTTTTACTTAGAAGATGTTTCCATTTTTCCATTAATGCAGTGTAAAAGTAGAACAGCCAGCACTGAGGAAGATGGTTTGAAGACTATCCATGCTGGTACTACTGATATGGTACGAGGGAAAGGAATCTATTGAGTTTCAGTCTTTTTATTACTAAAAGCCATTAAGACGTATGTAATTCAAGCACAGTGCAGTATGTTCTGAAGTACAGGCAGAACAACAACTTGTATCTCCGATACAGGTTCTCTAAATATAGGAAAAAAGGGAATGCAGGGCATAGCAGTAATTTTACATTTATGTCTGAACAAGCAGAGGGATAGGGTTCCATGCACAGATTTTTAATCAAAAAGGTTCTCTGATATGGATTGGTAGCTTATTTAAAAAGAGTTCTGTCTCCTTGAGCTTCAGCATTTCGGAAAATAATTACATTCCACTGTGGGATACCATAGATGGATCATCAAGATCAACAACAGAACATGAATAAGGGATGTACCAGGTCTCTGAGTTACCAACACTGCAATGTTAGTGACTGGTTTTCAATGCTCAAATTCTGGAGCCATGTCATACACAAATTTTCTGGCACTTTCCAAGGGGAATTTGGAGTGCATAATCCAATCTGCAGTGAGGTTACTAGTGCCTCCTGTTTTTCCAATGATGCTTAAGAGCCTCGCCTGCTATGGTGAGGCAGGTGAGCTCTTTTAACCCTGCTCTGGAGAATGGGGAGGCTGTGGCCCAGTGCACTGCATGACTTACAGGACATCGTGTAGGAATTCTAAGGCAAAATTAATTAAAAACAAACCCACGTTGACGCATCCCCCACATCTACTGTGTTCTAGTCTCAGACCACTCTTCCCCTCCTCAGAGGTTATGGTTTAAAATCATAAAAAAAATCTTTCTTTTTAATTACTTTTTCACCCAAATCTCACATAGAAGAAGGAACTGCCATACATCTTTAATTAGAGACTCAGTAACGTTACTTTGGTACTCATGGTTATAAAATACATGAATATTGGCAACATGATTTACATAGGCAGGGTACTGAATATACTAAAGCATCAAGACGAGGTGATCCTGCATGTGCAGGGAGGTTGGACTAGCTATCTCTAAAGGTCCCTTCCAACATTAAGGATTCTATGACTTAAGGCTAAGCTGAAACCTTTGAAACTGTCACCCCAAACCCTGAATGAGTGTGACTGCACTCACCTCCAAACCTTACTGCTGATCCTTGCCTTTGTGAAATGCAAACTGACACTGACAAAGAATGACAGGACTCTCATGCTGGTGATGTGCTGCGTTTTTTTAAATCTGAGAAGCTCAGATTATAACACTGACTATTCACACTGCCTAGTTTTTAACTACTTGTTATTGAGAGAAGTTTTTCCATCGTGTTATAATATTTTCCCTAACAGATAAATTCTGGCAATACACTTTCTTCAAGTGATCATTCTGCTTCATACAAAAAGCAGAAATATCATTATTAGGTGGAGTGACACCAGCAAAAGGATTCTTCTAGGAAGGGCACTTAGGGGATTAAGCCTCCTTCAGTGGGTGGCATCCACAGCACAAGACTAAACCCTCCATGAGAACATTAACATTTAACAAATACTGAACCCACAAGCATTCGCCCTGAAGAGGGTACAGGTAAGAGAAAACACAAAACACGGGGCAGGCAGAAGTCTTGAAATTGCACAAGAGACACAAGTTCCTGGGACGACAGAGACCAATGCAGTTACTCTCTATCAGAGGTCGTTGCAATGACCAGAAGATACAACCCATTTGCTAAATTCACCTGGAATTGGCTGTAGTTTGGCCAAAATGAGAAGGGTCAAACCCCAACACTGGACTGTGAGCCGACACATTACTGAGAGGTGCCGCGAGCCCCACAGGCTGCAGAGGGTCTGTGAGGGCTGGCCCGGGGCAGCGACGGCTGCTCAGCGCCTGCACAGCCGCGAGGACGAACACCTGCACGGTGCTTAGAAGTGCTAGTCACTTGTTTGATTGCAGGGCTACGTAATCCTGTATGGCCAGGATGGAAATGGACTTAATTCTTTCAGCACACGTCCTCTCTGTGCCAGTAATTCCCAGGTCAAATCCGAGAGTCCTACAGATGCCACCAGGCTGCACTGCGGGAGGGGCCGTGCTGGCTGCGACACCCCCAGACAGGAACAGCCGGTCACCGCAACGGGAGGGAGGCTTCCCAGAAAGAAACTCTGGCAGAAGAGACTGAATCAAGTACCTACAATACGGGGAAATTTTCTCTTTTGCTTTCAAGTTTCATCTGCTCCACATAATTTGATGAAGAAGCAAAAGAAAAGAGGGAAAAAATCTAACAAGAAAGAAAAATGAGATAACTGGCATTAATTTGTCACATCTACTCCAAGAATTGAAGAGTGAGTAAAGACCATTCATCCCTTAGCTACTTGGACTCCATTTATAGTTCATGGCATGTGTGAGCTAATCTTAAAATATATCAGTAGGTTGCTCAGTTGTCAAAAGCTTCTGAATTTTTTAAAATAGCAGATCTATTTCAGTAGTGCAAATGGCTGTGAACAGACTGAATCACACCTTTCCACCAATTCTTAGCTTGCATATCTTTTTTAGGCTCATAAGAATGTTTTTCAGAGCATCTTCTTAAACAGTACAGTTATTTTTTTCCCAAGAACAGAGCACATTCAGAAATTTGTTGGCACACATCGTCATCGTAACATTTGGTTAATTACGCATTATTAAATATGGCATTATCTGTTTTGACTCCTTCTGAAAGATAAATAAAAACAGATAATTTGATGTGTGGAACAGTAGGAAACAAATAAAAAGAAATATTTATACATCATTCTTTCCAAATGCTAAAGCTACGAAAGCTTTTACATAGGTATCTTGCATTTGGAAATGAGTGCACGATGCAGTGCATTTGGCTTCCTTCTACATAAGGGGTTAGAGCGAGTTACTCCAGAGCATAATTTCATGTGTGCTAGGACAGACCTAATCTTGTTAACTGCAGATTTGCTGGGGTTTCCGTAGGAAATGACAGAGATGCAAATTGCTTCTGCCTGAATTAAACGGACTCATTCTAATTGCAATTCCCTTCCTCTGCGTTTATCTGTGATTTCACAGATTTGATTGCTTGTATTTTCTGAATGGGACTTCCTGGATACTTATGCTCAGAAAAGAGTTTTACCTATATTTTACCTAGGAAAACAGGAATTTAGCACCACATAAACAGTTGTTTTGGTCTCTGATGGACATCTGCCTCTCTCTCAGGTACCTAGGGGTTGCGAATCCCATTCTGGGCTGCTTAGCTCTTCCTGATTCACCTACTGTTTATGTAATAGTTGCGCATGAATAACCTGCTTTGCTTTCCTTCTTCTTTAATTGTCATAATTCTGCCATCTGTGAAAAAAAATATTCGCTTTCCTCCCTCCCCTTTTTACCAGATCCCTACTTGTCAGACATGAAAAAAAAGACTTAGTGTGAATATATGCACTCCTTTTAGGCTAAAAAAACAGCAGTTAAACAAAATTCTGCATTGTGATAATCTGCTCACCAAGACTTTTTTTTTAAATATTTTTAAAAAAGGACTGTCAGTTGGATTCCACATTACTACTCTTATTTCTTAAGGGAATCTGATTTTTTATGTTTTTTTTTAAGTACTCTCCTGCTTTGCTACAACAGAGAGTAAGAGTGATAATAATGAAACTCATATTGTTCAGACTGTTTTAACGACAGGAGTGCTGAGAGCCTGGTCTTTTCCTCTATTTATAGTGCTCCCTACCCTGTCATATGCAACAGGCCGCTCTGAATACGGGCTCTGCTGTTTGATGGTGATTTTGATTGCACTGTTTGGCAGATAGTGTACAATGTGGCACGGAGGAGATCGACAGCATTTAATTTCACTTAAAATTACTTTTGCTCTAAATGAGATAGGACTCATTTATTCTACTGAAAATCATTTGACTTTTTGTGCCCTACACAAAAAAATAAACTATTTTCTCTCTGCAAGGAAATTGTAGACAGACTCTCTAGCTAGCTTTGTTTCTTTTAAGAACCAGCTCCCGGAGCACCCACCCTGCCACTTGATTTTGGAGTGTCTGGGGGATGAGGTACTCCAGTTCAAGAACAAACATTTTAGTTGCACTTAGAAATGGGTGAAAAAAGGCCAATCACGTTCGTATTTCCCTTTAAAAATTCTCGAATAGAAACAACCCCAGGAATGCGGGTGCGGAAGCCAAGAGCTTCTTGCTTCACTTCACCTCTAAGCACAAAACCCTGTGCTCCTTCCTCATTCACAAATGAGGGCCAAGTTGCTGTCCGTGCTGAGCAGGATTTGGAAGGAATCCACTCCCAGGTCCATTTAGAAGCTTTAGGGGGAGAATGAAGGTAATACTTTGGTATTACATTTGGGAATACATTTGGGAATGAAGGTAATGCTTTGGTGAAAACTGGACCTCTGAATTTTATTAGCTGTTACTACAATTTATAAAGATGAGAAAATGAGTTTATTTTGAATTTTTTTTAAAGAGGATTTCATGTTTTAAGTGATGCACGTTAACTCTGCTCCTCCTTGATTATGTTGAAGCAGCAGTTGAAGGATTAGTATTTTCATTAACTCTTTGATTTTATTTAAGTTTTGTGCTTATGGGACCTTCAAAAATAAATAAGAGAAGACTCTATCGATCACTTTTCCCTCTCTGTTCCTTAGTTTTAATTTTACTGGTTTATGAAGTCTCCAGTTCTCTGGCCCTGAACTCACAGGGAGTACCAGTGTGGCCAACTCATGCTGTAAGAGATGGTTAATATAAACTGCTGCCCTGTATGAACAGGCTTCCTACAACCTACCTGCTGATCTCAGTAAACAGAAATAAAGCAGTCTGGCCTTTTACATTTCTTACCTTTCCAACATACATTTGTGCCAAATACAACATTTGGCTACTTTTCATGATTTTGGGTTAAACATTCCTCACAGACTTAGCTTCACTTTTTTTCACTTGTTTTTCCTTTTACAGCTGCAGCAATGCAAATATATTTGCAAAAAAAAATTGAGTTGCTGCTCCTGAACCCACATGGGCAGCTGGTGACCTCACTTGGTGAAAAACAGTCCATTTTACTTCTTCCTTCTCCTAATAAACTGAATGGACCTTTAGGTAGCCCTAATAGCCAACCTCCGTTCCCGAAGAGACGGGGTCTTCCAAAGAAACCCATGTGCTTCATGATCAGCCTGCCTCTGCGGCCTGTGATAATATTACACGAGATATTTATTTCAATGCAAGTTGTTCTGAGGTAAATGATTTATAGCAAAATCAAAATATAGGAGTTGGATTTGAAAATTGCCTTAGCAAAACCTTTTCCTTTTTCATACCTATTTAAACAAAAAGTTTAGCAAACCATCATAGAATGATTTGAGCTGGAAGGGACCTCTGGAGACCCTTACGTATAGCACACATTTTACTCGATGTAAAATTCTCATGCTAAAAAATTCCTTTGTAAAAAACTATCAGCTTCGTATCGCTGCTGTAGGGCTGGAATCCTGACTATAAATTGGTACCTGGCTGCAGAAAAAGCTTTGAGAATCCCAGTCACTCACTCTGATTCCCCAGGCTAAAGTGCTCAAAAAGAAACACAGCTGAACTACGTGTCTCAATTTGTAACACATCTCATATTTTAACATAGTCTTTGATGAAGTAGCTCTTGTAGGTTTCTCTATGTTTGCTAAATAGCATAAAAAATTACATATACACCCACATATATATGCACACTGAAAACATTCAGAGAATAATTTTCTGCTGCAAATGTGAGGTGCTAAGTGTTCAGATGCTGTCCTCCACTGATAGAGCTGTTTGTATTTGATAAATTCTTCCTGTGTGATCTTAAACTCCTTCTTATCCTAACAGCAGAATAAGTATAGTGAGTACCAGTTATTAGCACAACCTGAGGGACACATTCATAAAGCAGAAGCTGTCCCTGTCTGACTGGCACACACTGTGCAGGAGATCTGGGCCAGAGCTCTCATTGCTCCAAGGTCACTCCATTTGACAGGTTTATAAAAGGACTTTGTCACAGACTACACAAAATATACAGTCTATGAAGTAGATGCTTATAGAAGAAAAGGTTCTAGAGTCCTTCTAGAGCCCTTCCATTTTTACTGTATGAAAGCTTTGTAGCTAAGATAGTAATTTCATTACAGTAGAAATAGCGGCACAGGCAAAAATTAAAGTCTTCAAAACCGTTTGTGCTTCCAGATACGGGACACAAGTTTAGCAAGTGGTTTACAGGCAGTGCAAACAATGATATCTAAAACCCAATTCCAGATTTCCTCCAGCCAGTAGGTCAACTATAGCACTTGCTGACACATTACTTTGTACTGCTGCTGAGACGGAAAAGTCTTCATAATTTAAAGTTTATTTTGTTCTGCTGAGACTTTACAGCCTTTGCCAGTGTTTTTTTTTTTTCCTGTTCAAGGAAGCTCCACAGTGCTGTATCTCCTAATAACAGAAATACTACTCTATCTTTTTACTAAAAATACTGGAGAGAGCAGATTAGTATAGGGGCTACCAATACACTAAATGGGTTTATTCACTTTTTATATCCAGCTCATGTGGCCATGGCCAAGAAAGAGGCAAACTGGTCAGCTTCACTCAGACATAAAAGAGTAAATAGTCAACCTCGAATAATATAATTATCATTTGTGTCTTTTAATCTCTGTGTAAAATTAAGTTTGCAAAGATTTTGCATGTTTGCAGGCCTTGATCATGTAAAACAGATCTCTGTCCTGACAGCATCTGTGTATGCAACTTTCTCTGCAGATTTAAGGTAACAAGTCCCCCTTACCCTGACATGAGCAGTACAAAAACAAAGAAATGAGTATCATCTTTACATTAACATATGGCAGTATCATTGAATGGCAGGCATCTATATTATTTCCTAACTGGTATTACCCCAAGCCACAGGGAGCGGACTGAAAATGTCTTTACAAATTACAGCTTAAAACTGTTTCACTGCCCAGCTCCTCCACGCCCGCACCTCGCAGGTCAAATACTCATCATTATTCCCGGTCACAGCTGCACTGCGCAGGTTTGCTATTGACAAACTCCCGTTAGCTTTTGCGGTGAACATAAGCAGGAGAAATTGCAAAAAAAAGCAATAAAGATATGAGACACCAATAAATGTGCCCCAGGGAACAGTGGGGACAGGAAAGACAACACATACAAACAGGACAAACCATCAAACTATCAGTTTTCTGAGACCAACAGTTCAATATATTTCAATATGAATGTTCCTGAATAAGATAAAATAAGGCATATTTATTTATAATCATTAAATATTTTTCAGTATTTAACATTGAAAGCTGTTAAAGAATCACATCATTTATTTTAAGGAATGTTCTTTCAGAACATTCACAACATCTGCATTCTAAGAAATGCTAAACTGTACAGAACTTTAAAGGACTATGAATAATAATTTTTAGAAGTGCAGATAACACAAAACATCAAGATCCTTCCTCTAATGGGCTTATAGTGGACTTATAGTTGAGATCTGAACACAGACCTGGTTTAGTTAGCAGAAAAAAAATCACTGAGCATTGAAAATCACAGTGCTGCATGAAATGTGCTGTTCTCAGAAGACAAGTGTCTGCACAGGGAATGTTGTGCTAGGTCAGACCCAAGATCCATATAGTTCAAGACCACATCTGATCAAATTACTTCAGAAAATCAAACTACTTCAGAAGTCAAATGAATTTTGCAGTGAAGTGGTAAAAGGTGACCTGCACTCTCTAGCATTTTTTACTTGCCTGTGTATAAGAAATAGACACAAGCAACTTAGCAAACGGTTTCACAGAAAGATAACTCAGATCTTTCTCTGGAGGTTGCAAGTTGCACCAATGACTGTAAGAAACACGTTGCTTTTCATCTGTAACTCCCTAATAATTCATTCTCAGCCCTCTCTGTCCTTTCATTTTCTTAGGAGCATTTTGTTGTTTTAACCTGGCTTTAAAGAGCTATTACTAGCTCAGCAAAACCTCCTCATGCAGCGAATCTGCAGCTTCACTTGGAAGCTCCTGTTCTGTGACAGGCAAGGGAGCATCTTCCCTCTGCGAAGCCCCGCTGTGGCTGCGGGCATCTGAAGCAACATTATTTGCAGTTCTCTCTACAACATGTCACATGGGATCTAAGTTCTGGGGAACTGTCAAACTGCAGCACCAAAAGAATTTTTACAAGCAACATCTTTTGAAAGGCCAGTTACTGATAATAAGGATACTATATTCATGACCTTCATGTATGTGTTTGCAAGAAGACAGGATTCTACAGCCTACAAGAGGTACTAACTTTTCACTAGCTTGCAAACATGTAGTTAAAAATGTAAATAAAAACTAAGTGTTAAAAATGCTAAAAAACATTTAGAATAATTATCCACAAGTGCAAGTGCACATCTAGAGAAAGCAATTCCAAAATAAGACTGAGATATGTAGCACTTAGAACTTTCTATGACAAGTGAGTCAAGTGAACATGATTTGATTTGAATACACACGGTTCCTTCTGAGGTGTTCACACAGAAGCTAGGAAAGCTGCTTGTTCTTCATGCTATTCATAATTTAAATAAATAAAATTAAAAGGTGTGGGGGAGGGGAAGAAACAAACCCTAGGCTTTCAAAATCAACCATTTCCCATCACCAAAACTAGTCTTTTAAAAAAGAAAATACAGGAATATTAGTGCTTATTCCAATTCCCAGGTGCAGAATTGTGACTCTCTCTCATGTGTGCAATTATTCAACATGTGAGCCACACAAAGACCAGAATCAGCGAAGTCCTGCAAAATGTATTCAAGTCCCTTTATTGTTGACAGGACTTCAGGGCACTTTTGAAGTCCTGTTACGTAAAAAGGGAGATTAAAATTAAGCATGTACTGGACCACTGAATAGCAACTCTTGTTGAACTAGGGTCGGAGCTTGGATACAGTTAGGCCCTCAGATACTGAAAAGTGCATTTAAAAGAATGTGTT
>JAVCKT010068081.1:0-15614 GCA_032273925.1 Rhynchotus rufescens
TACCTATATACCTATACATATCTATATATCTATATCTAAATTATAATAACAATTGTGTAGACTGGGCCAGATAGCCTGGCTCATTGTCCGTTTTAATTTCTCACCCACTAAAGCAGAATGATTACTTAGCAACTTCCTGCAAAATGAGGCAGCTACAGAGCAATTATCTAAGAGAGAATACTTGCTAGCCAGATAGTGAGACTGATTATTCTTCCCATGGATGAGAGGTGACCGACAGGCGTTGCAGGCGTTCCCACAGAGACAACGTAGATCTCAGTTGGAGTCTCTCTCCGTCTCAGATTCACAATTGTTTTATATCTGGCGTGTCCACGTAGGGCCCATACATGTCAGGAGGTGATCAGAGGGCGAGCAAAGCTCCACCTTTATCATTATGCAACTTTCCCTGGTGTGCGCATACACGGTCACCAGTGAGGGTCTCTGATTCTCCTGATTTCCTTCCATCAGAGGACCAGGCAACATTGTAGGAGACCTGATACATGTTATAACCTAAGGAGCATGGTGACGCTTCACGAAACATAAAGGTCGTTGAGAAAAATCTAACGCCAAGGATCAGCTACTTCCTTCAAGCAGCCTCCTTCTTGTCGGTTAATCAGTTCTGCAACTTATGCTAACAGAAACAATATTAATTATATGTGAAAACATTCAAAAATGGTGACTTACCATTGCAAGTTACACAGTTTGCAAAATGCCCATAGACTTGAACATCCCACCACTCCCCTGGCTCAGGAACGCTCAGCTGCTGCCAGCAGGCTAACCTTGGAGTAAGATAACTGAGCAACTTTTGCTCCGTGCAGGAATGGGGGAAAGGAAGGGGAGCGATCTTGCTTGCTGCCACTTCCACCGCTTCCCTGTGCCAGGAAGGAGGAGGAGGCATCGCTTTCTCATGGTCGTGGGAGGCAGGCAGAGGAGACGATGAAAGAGCCACCTCACCTGCTTCTGGCCCTGGGCTCTTGTCTCTCCCTCTGCACTGCGCTTCCGTTGCATCAGGAGAATAATATCTTGCGTGGGAATCGGTATCATTTTTGCAATTAGCTCCCAGTTCTGTGGCACGAACTTATGGGACTTTGTTATGTTCTGCAGTAAGTTCATGGTAAAAGGCACTATCAGCCCATTCTCTAACACTGTCCTTCTGAGTTCCTTTGTTATGTTGTACTCTAAAGGCTGATATCGCAAAGTCTGATTATATGAGTACGTGACTGGGAAAGCAGATAGCACTTCTACATTCCCTGCTTTCCTGGCTTCTTGGTGTACCTTAGTGCACCAGTTGCGCAGCTCGGGTAGAAACAGATCTGGCTCTTCTTCAGGGTCTACAGGTCCTGGATCTGGGGGATTGTCAGGTAGATCCACACAAACCACAGTGCATTCCTCACCTTGATACGTGCCTTGATCTTCTTCCTCATCTCCTTCCTTCTCTTCCACCCCACCAGTCTGGGTGCCTGCGTCATTCTCCTTTTCAACTTCTCTGTATATCCGATCAATCCTCCCACACAAATACGATCTCACTATCCTCCACGCGTCAGTGTCCTCCTTATCCTCCTTCAAGAGTGTCAGTATCTTTCCCAAAGTTATTAATTCCTGTGTTTTTCCCGCCATTGCTCTGTCAGCGAGTGCTGTTTGCATTTTTGTCCAATTCTTCCCGTTAAAAATCTCTGCTGGAGAGGCTATAACGCCTTCCTTAATCAATCTTTCCACACACTCCTGAGCCTGCTTTGACTTGATACAAGTCAAATTCTTTGCCCAACTCTTTCAATACCTTCACTGCGGCTTCCATTACTGCCTTGCAGCTTTCCCTCCTACCAAGCATACCACGTCGGGGCCAACCACCCCCTCCGCTGTGTGACGCGTGTCTCTCACCAGTTGTTGTGAACTCCCTCAATCGCGTCCAGAACTCCCTCAGTCACGTTAGGAACTCCCCCTATCACATCGAGGATCACCAGTTGTTGGAATTCACTATCTGGTATTAAAGGACGCCGCTTAGGTTCCAGGGCCGAGGTCATCCACCCTGGGGTTACAAAGCACCGACACCAATGTGATGGTATGCTAAGTGATGTTTATTGCTTACTTCACACATCCTTCATAGTTTCCCCTCTGGTGGAAGCGATGCAGGCGATGTCCAGTCCTCAATCACAAGCATAGCCTAGCAATATACCCTTATTTGGCAGCACTATAGACACGTCCCTATTCTTTCTGTAACATCGCAAGATCTTCCGAACGCCATGCCTTATACTAAATCCTGTCTTATACTATGTCACTTACTTATGCTAAGCTCCCTACACTTCTAAGTTCCCTACAGCTCCCCATCCCTGGATCTAGTGTTGACCAGTTTGTATTTCATGCTGGAGGGAGATTGGGAGGCAGGGCTGAGACCCAGATGGAGAGCACAGGAATGGCGAGGAAGCAGACCTGGGTCAAGATAGCCAGGCAGTAGCTTCTCTAGTAAGGAAACATGTATTCTTTGCCATGGGCCTTTCCCAGTAGACAAAACAGCCCGACCTGCCCTCTCTTTCTGTACTCAGTGCTGGTGAGGCTGCACCTCAAACTCCAGGTTCGGTTTTGGGCCCCTTACTGCAAGAAAGACAGTGAGGTGCTAGAGCATGTACAAAGAAGGGCAATGAAACTGGTGAAGGGCCTGGAGCATAGACCTTATGAGGAGTGGCTGAGGGAGCAGGAGTTATTTAGTGTGGGGAACAGGAGGCTCAGGGGACACCTTATCAGTCTCTACAACACCCTGAAAGAAGGCTGTAGTGAGGTGGGTTGATCTCTTCTCCAGAATAACTACCAATAAGACAAGAGGAAAAAGCCTCAAGTTGAGCCAGGGGTGGTTCAAGTTAAATGTTAGGAAAAAATCTACGTGGAAAGAATAGTCAATCATTTGAAGAGGCTGCCCAAGGAAATGGTGGAGTCATGATCCCTGGCAATGTTCAAGAAACGTGTAGATGAGGCGTTTAGGGACATACTTTAATGGGTATGGTGTTGAGGGACTTACAGTCAGACTTGACGATGTCAAAGGTTTTTTCCAACCGTAACGATTCTATGATTCTGTGGTCCTGGTGGAGCAGAGCTGGGGGAGCTCTTGTGGAGATGCCCTGTCCTCTCCTGGGGGCTCCATATCTGTCTCCAGCATGTCATATGAGAGATAGATACTACTTGACCATTCACTACCTGCAGGAGCACTGGCCAACCACAAGTAAGAACTGAATCCAGCCCTCATTCTCTAATATGTCACCTGTGACCTCACTGCATGACACCCATGGAGAGGCATGGAAAAGCAACAGAGGCTTTGAGGTTGAAAGTCCTTGAGCACATGCTTGACTCCATCTGTGGAAGGAGAAACCAACTTTCAAGCCCTGTGCTGAGGAAATCCGCTTTTATTAGAGTGAAACCAGGACTGACACAGTGACAGACATACTTACAGCAGGTATCACACTGGGTTCCTGCCTCTAGAGAAGTGGGATGAATTCAAACACCTAGGATAAAATAATTGTCATGGATTCCCAGTGCACAGAGATGCTTGTGATGGATTCAAAACCACTTGTGAAGACAACTGTGCAACTTATTTCTCATGAACTAGTACCAGTTGAACCAGTTTCCTCAGTGAGCACTGCAGCACCATATTCCTCATGCTATAGATGAGGGGGGTTCAAGAGAGTACAGTGTTGGGGGCACAACTGAGTACAGAATTGCATACACCAGTTGAAAGATTCGAAAGATGGAGAAGAGATGAAGGGGGCCTTCAGGTAGGGAAAAAGCATGGGGCTTACAAACACGAGGAATAGAGCCAGGTGTGGGAGGAAAAGTCTTTGTGCCAGCCCTACTCAGAAGGGATCCTCAGCACAGCTCTGAAGATGTGCACGTAGGAGAACACAATGAGCAAAACGCTGAAAGCCTAAACAGTCACTGACCGCAAGCACCCCAACTTTGCTGAGGTAGGAGTCTGAGCAGGAGAGCTTGAGGATGTGGGGGATCTCACAGAGGAACTGCTTGAGGATATTGCCTTGGTAGAGGAGTATGGAAAAATATATCCTCAGTGTGCAGGAGACCTTGGATAAAGCTGCTGGCCCTGGCAGCTGCTGCCAGTTCTACATGAGCTCTGCTGTCCAGGAGGGTCCCATAGTGCAGGGGTCTGCAGATGGCTACAAAGTGTTCATAGGACATAAGTGTGAGGAGACAATATTCTCCTCCTACCAAGAAGACAACCAGGAAGACCTGTGAAGCACATCCTAAGCAGGAAATGGTCTTGTTGTCCCAAAGGGATTTGACCATGGATTTGGGGAGAGTGCTGCAGAGGAACCCAGGTTGAGGAGGGAGAGGCTGCGGAGGAAGATCCTACGTTGACCTTAACACTAAACCCAATCTAACCTTAACTGTCTAATGCTGACTTTGAATTAAACCTAACCCTAATCTAAACATTAACATAATCCTAACCATAACAACAAATATAAAAATATAAATCAACCATATACATATGTAACTCAAACTTAACTCTCACCTAATACTAATCTTAAACCAAAACCGTAACTGTAGACTTAAACCTAACCCCAACTCAATACTCTAATCCCTTACCCTAACCCAACCTGAACCTAAGATGAACATAAACCCTAACCATAACCCAAACCTAACTCTAACCTAACGCTAACTCTAACTCCTAATCCTAATCCTAACACTAAATCTAAACCAAAACCACAACCAAACCATACAAGTAACCTAAACCAAAATATAACCCTAACCTGTACCATAACGTTAACATTAAAACTACCCAAAACCCAAACAATAACCTTGCCCTAATCCTTACCCTACATTAACAATACCCTACTACCCTACACTAACAATAATCCCAACCTAACGATAACTTGAACGCTACCCCTAACACCTATCTCAAATTCTAACATTATGCTAAGCTTAACCCTAACCATAACACTCCAACTCTAACCCTAATAGCAACCTAAAGCTAACACTTACCTAACCACAACCAAAAACCAACCGCCTCACCATAAACCTGATCTTAACCCAAACTCTAACTCTCTAACTCTAAGGCTAACCTTAACATTACTGCTACTCTAAACCTAAACTAAATCTAATCTAACTCTAACCCTAAACCTAATCCCAACCTTAACTCATGCCCTAAGGATAATCATAACATTAATCCTAACTCTAAGGCTAAACCCTATATTCCTAACCCCAAAACCTAAGACTAACCCTTAACCCCAACCTTAACAATAAACCTAACCCTAACTTCAAAATAATCATAAACTAACTCTAATTTTTATCCTAACACTAACCCCTAAACCTAGCCCTACTCCCTAACCCTAACTTTAACACAAACATAGCCCTACCCTAACGTTCAATCCTTAATCTTAATTTGTACTTTACCCTAAACCAATCCAACTCGTAACCCTGGCCATAACTGTAACTGTCATCATAATCCAATTGCTAACTCTAACCCTAATGTAACACTGAACATCTAGCCCTAACCCTAACATAAAATTTACCCTACCCACAACCCTGACATGATCTTACCCCAACCATAACACTGAATTCAACTCTAATTCTAATGCTAACGAAACCCTAATCCTAGCCCCATACATAACCCTTTTCATAACTCTCTTACTGTTGGAATTCACTAACTGGTGTTAAATGACGTCACTTCAGTTCCAGGGCCTGAGGTCATCCACCCTGGACATCCAATCCATGTCCATCCTGGACATCCACCCTGGACATCCAGTCCATCCACCGACACCAATGTGATGGTATGTTAAGTGACGTTTATTGCTTGCTTCACACATCCTTCATAGTTTCCCTTCTGGCGGAAGTGATGCAGGCGATGTTAAATCCCCAATCACAAGCGTAACCTGGCAGTATACCCTTATTTGGCAGCGCTATAGACACGTCCCTATTCTTTCTGTAACATTGCGAGATCTTCCGAACACTATGCCTTATACTAAATCCTGTCTTATGCTACGTCACTTACTTATGCCAAGCTCCCTACACTTCTAAGCTCCCTACATCTTACCCATAACCTTAAGCCCTAACACTAACCTAACCCTGATCCTGATCCTAACCCTAAGCCTAACATTAACCCTAAGCCTAAGATGATCTCTAACTGTATCCCCAAACCCTAACCCTAATTGTAATCTAAGCCTAAACTTCTAAGACTAACATGAAACTAAAATTAATCCTAACTATAACCTAATACTAAACAATAACTCTAACCTCAGTCCTTAAACCTAGCCCATACCCCTAAACCTGACCTAACTGTAAAATTAGCTCTAATCCTAACCCTAACTGCAACTTCTATCTCTAACCTCTAAGCTTAACCCTACCCCCAAATACAACTCTGAACCTAACCCCAACCTAACCCTATCACTAACCTGGAATATAATCCAAATGCTAATTACCCTTACCCTAGCTAAATCCAAATCGCAACCATAAACCCTAATGCTAACCACAACCCTAACCCTAGCCTTGACCTTAAACCTTCAACTAACTGTAAAGCTAAACCTAAGTGTGAATGTACATCTCACCTAAGCCTAACATGTACTCTAACTGTAAACCTGTACTTAATCCTGTCACCTTACTCCTGTCCCTAACTTCCATCCTAAACTAACCCGAAACCTCTAAGCCTGATCTTAAACTAAAACTAACCCTAAACTAACTCTAAACATACCCTATCACTCTAACACTGACTTTAACCCTAAAGCTAACCTTGTGTGGCCCTAACCTAAACCTAACCCTTAACTCCTAACGCTAACCCTCAGAGTAGCTCTAACCTAGACCTATCCCTAAACCTAACCGTAACTCTAATGCTAAATCTAACCTGAATGCTGTCTTGCTCTAGCTTCAAACTAATCTTGATCTTAATGCTAACTCTAAACGTAATGATAATCCTAGGCCCTAACCTTAACTCTAACCTAACCCTATCCTTAACCAAAACCTAAATGCAACCCTAATCATAAACATAATCAAATTCTAACCCTAACCCTAACCCTAACCCTAAGGCAAATCCTAACCCTAGACCTCTAACACTAAGCCTAACCTAAAATTTACCCTAACCTTACCCTAACCACAAACTTAAACTATAATGTTAAGAGTAAACCTAACCCTAATCCTGACTGAACACTGATCTAACCCTACCTCTATCCCTTAACATAACCCTAATCCCTTACCCTAAATCAAAACATTAAACCTACTGTACACCAAAATCTAATCAAATTCTAATCAATACTCAAACTTTAACTCTAATGCAGTGTAACCCTAAAATTAACCTAGCCAATAGCCCAGCCCTAACGCTAATCTATCCTTAAACCTCCAGCCTAACCCTAACCTAAAACTAATCCTAACCCTAGGCTATCCTTAACCCTAACCATAACCCCTTACTCTAGATCCTAAAAATAACCCTACCCCTAATCCAAACTTAACCCTAATCCTATCTAAACACTGATCTATTTCTAACTTTAACCCTTAACATAACCCTAATCCCTAACCCTGACTCAAAACTTTAAACCTACTGTATACCAAAACCTAACCAAATTCTAACCCATATTCAAACTGTAACTCTAATGCAGTCTAATCCTACAATTAACCTATCCCATAACCCCAGCCCTAACTCTAATCTAATCCTCAAATTCTCAGCCTAACCTTAACCTGAAACTAATCCTTACCCTAGCCTATCCTTAACCCAAACTGTAAACACTTTCTCTAGCCCAAAATAACCTTAACCCATAACCTTAATGCTAACTCTTATTCTAATCATAACCCTAATGCTAACCTTTTCCTTAACCCTAACTCTAATCTCAAAGCCTAATGCTAGCCCATAACACAAACTATATCCCCGAATCCTTTCCCCCAAACCTAACCCTAACTCTAACCCTCAGCCTAACATAACTCTAACCTAATCCCTAGAAATAACTCCTAATCCCTAGAAATAACACTAATCTTCTAAGGATATCCCTAACTCTCATCCTAACCCTAGTGCTAACCCTATCCCTAAATCCCAGAAAGAAGCCTGAATCCGAACTGTAAGCCTAACACACACCATAACCCTAACACCTAACACTACCCCTGACAGTAACCCTATCTCAAGCCCTATGCAGTAAGTGAACGCCGAACTCTAACCCAAAATTAGCCCTGACCCAAACCCTAACCTTAATCCTAACTCTAACTCTAACCAACCTAACCCAGACTCTAAAACAAACCCTAACCATAATCATAATCATCATCAAAACCCTAATCCTAACCCTGAGCCTAACCCTAAATCTCTAACCCTAACCTAAAATTTACCCTAACCGTAACTAAACCCAAACAGCAACCATAAGCCCCAATGCTAACCATAACCTCGGCCCTAAACTGAACCCCCTAACTAGAACTTTAATCATAACTGTAAATCTAAACCTAACACAAGTGTACCTGCTACTTAACCCTAACCCTAAATCTAACCTAGCCCCTATTCCTAAAGCTAATCTAAGTCTAAACTTCTAAGCTTAACCCTAAACTAAAAATAATCCTAACCCTAACAAATCCCTAAACCTAAAACTAACTCTAACCCTAGGGTATACCCCTACCCCTGAACCCTAACTCAACACTAATCCTAGTCTCTAACCCTAATCCTAGCCTAACCCTAACTCTAACCCATAGAGTTAACCCGACGGGTTAACCCCCCAGTATCCTTAACCCTAAATCCTAAACCTACCCTAATCTAAAATTAACTCTAGTCTGTAGCCCTACTACTAACCCTAAGCATAAACCTAACTCTAATCTAAAGCTAACCCTAATCTTTACCCTAAACTTAACCCTGACCACAATGTATCCCTACCCCTAAGCCTTACTCTAGGCCCTAAACCTAACACTAACCATAATGTGTAACCCTAAGCCATGCAGCAGCCTCCCAAGCAGAGAATGAACCTGCCCTGCTGGGACTCGCTCTGTCCATGCAGAGCTTCTCCCCACAAACTGCATGAAGGTGGCCTGGGGGAATAGGTCCTGCAAGGCCATGGGGTCATCCCCAGCAAATCTCCACTGTAGTAATCTAGAACGATCACCAGTCGTGCCTTTGTAAGCCATGGGAAGAGATTCTGAGAGCCTCGAGGTCAGTCTGGCAGTCTCATCATGGGATGAGCACCTGTGAGAGGTGAATGTCCCACTGCAGAAGCCTCTGCTGTCATCTCATAAGAGGACAGGACAACTGCACAGAAGCAGGAGCCTGCTTCATTTCCTCCTGCTCCATGGGCTCTTCACAGGTGTCGAGGGCTTTCTAACTCACGTGAGACCAGAATGACATGTGCACACCATTATGGTGCATAAAGTTGAACCCTTTATTGCGCACAAACCTGAGTCTTTATACCCGGCCACCTTCGGCATACGTGGCATAGCAATCCCCATTGGTTGTAACAGTAACATAGTGGTTGATCATTGGTCGCACGATCCAGGCAGTCGCGGAGCATGTGGAAGATGAGCAATGGTCTTCTTCCTGGATCTGGTTTACTCCAGCTCACTTCCTTCCTTCGTCAGCAACTTCCGCTCTTCTGGTGCTCACCCAGTCCTCTGCGACCTCTTACTCCTCCCCCACAAATGTCTGGTACCTAACACACAGGGAGCTAATCAATGCACCCAGTGCCCAATGAGAAGCTCCTGGATGCAGTTGGATTCAGTTCCCTCCTCTGCGTTCCACAGACTCACAGGAGGTTTCCCCTTCACCACATTTGATGTCTGTCTGTATGGGAGCTTCCTGTCTAAGCTGCCACTGTGATCAGTAGGAATGGAGAGAGGGAGGCAGCTGCACACACACCCACCATTGGGCTTTGGAAGGGACAGAGATGCTCCAAGAGCTGTGCAACTGTCTGCCTACTCTCCTGGAGCAACTAGGACTCCCATGGCCTCCTTGAGCTGCAGCTGGGCTTGAGCTGCACAATCTGTTTGGCCATCTGCAGTGACACTCGATGCCAGCTATCTCTAGAGCTCTTCTCACTAAGGAGCTCAGACCTACACAATTCCTGGCAGTGCAAAGCAGTCAAGAAATTAATTCAGAGCAGACATTTGATTTAATGCAATGACAGTAGGCCTGCAGGACTGTGTCAGATGCATGGGGTGTCCCGAATAGATGCCATGCTCCAAGCAAATATATCCCAGGGACAACAAGAAAATTGTATACTTTTGGGGTGATGAGAGAGCAAACAAACCAGCGTATTTCAGGTTTCCCACCTGCTACCAAGTAAGAGATTCCCACCACTATCTTTAGGTGAAATCTGCCCCATCTACATCCAAATATGTTGGAATGATGTAACACTAAAGGTATCATACAAAGGTCTCTACACATATGGCACACTCAGAATCCCAGTAATTCTCCATAAACCTTTTCTCACCCCCTGATGATATGAACAGCAACTATACTAATGATGCAGTCACAATAAGGCAGAATCACAGGCTGTTCACATCCTGCAACCTTTACAGTTGCAGCTTTTTCTTGCTCAGTCTCTGACCATCTCCTTCACAGGTCCTAAAGTGTTCAGGCTCAGTTCAGATACCAGCTGAGTTTCCTGGCATGGCTGCATGGACCAGCTGTGTTTCTTTCTAGGTTTAGATATGGGAGCATCTCTGCTGTTCATTTCCAGCCCTGGAGTTTATCCAGGCAGGATCAAGGTTTGAGAAATCTGGTCTCACCCCAAAGCTGACCCTGCAGGAAGCATATTCTATATGTCATGTGCTATGTGCCATGTGCCATACGCTATGTGCTATGTGTTATGGGTGTTGTCTCTGCCATCAAAGACTAGCAAGAAACCGGGGCCTCTCTGCCCCGATTTTCCTTCCTTGAACCATGAGAGGTGTCCTGTGTTTGTCCTGAACTCAACATTGCATATCCTCACCTGCACCTTGATGCCAGGAAGAGCCCTAAGAAGCAAGAAAGGATTTCGCTTCCTAGAGTTTCTCTGTCCTTGCTTGGCCATTTTCCTTCATCAAGGATGGAAAGGGTCAAGGGTGTAGGCAGCATCAGAGCCACCTGAGTGTTTCTGCTACCTAACTATTACCAGTCATCATTACATTTTATAGCCATAATCACTTCCTGATCATCTGTTGTTGTTAACGTTCCTCAGTGGGAGCAATTAATGCTCTACAAAACTTTAAAGCTTGCTTCTGACTTGGAATTCCACAATGTTTTGTTCAATCTCCTTTCAAAAGCTGCGATTCATGGACTCAGCTGCAGGGACACCATGAGGCTCATTAATAAGCAAACACCCCTAATCAACATTCTCTCTCTCTGCAATTTTCAAGTGTTTTCTGCCTAATAAAAGGCATTTCAGGACTGTGGCGCTTTCTCTCCCCTTTGTTCTCTGTGTCTCAACAGTCACCAAGGTCATGGGAAGTATTGGTTTAGGGAGCTCCCGTGAAGCTAAGACATGTTGAGGAGCTGAAGGCCTGATAGAGGAAGTCTGGATGGTGTCTGCTTCCCCTATCCCATCCTGCTGCCATCCTGAGGGTTCAGGAGGGTCTTTGGGAAGAGGAATGCTTTTGGTATTGGTGGGTTTCTTTGACATCCCTGAGGACCTGTTCTTTGTGTCCTTCTGAGCAGCCAAGAAAATCCCTCCTCTCTTGGATCCAAGTTTTTTCCTGCTTTTGTAAAGAAGTGCAAGCCAGTCCAGGGTCTCCAAGAGCAGCATGGACCATATCATGTCCTAGGACCTCCAGAAGCCATATGGCTCTCCTATTTCCACTTGTCTTTCTTAAACTGACAGTTTCTCACATCACCTTTACAGCATACCAGCTGGATATTGTAAAGGTGCCATATTGATACTCCTCTTGTTTGTCTTTACTCAGAGACCTAGCTGCTTTTTTGTACTTCAGGAAGTTTAAATCTTGCTCTGTCTTTCAGTAGCCCATCCCATAAATTCTGCTTATATCTAGCCTTTCCTGTCTCTGAGAAAAAGTTTTAGGAAAGTTGGCCCTTTTGGCATGGAAACCTCACTGATATCATGGACTTAGTCTACAGTTAAAGAGCATAATTATTTTAATGAAATTTTTACAAGCTCTATTTTTGTTTCTTTGCAATTAAGAAAAATCCTATGCTTATTTGCAGCTAGTTCTCTAAGGAAAGCAGTAGGAGTTGGGACAGATGAGCTGTAACCTTCAATGGCAACCTTCAGAAGAACAGGGAAGCTTGTAACAAGAGGGATGGAAGTCCCAAGTCGCTGATGAAAGGAATGGCAGATTGAGGAGGAGGGAATAGCAGTGTCCATAGAGTGCTTGAGGTATAGGACACTGGTTTTCCTACATGTCCAGATTTCATTAGGAGTCGTTCTGGATTGATTCCAGTCGGAGAATGCTGCTGTCACTTACTCTAAAAGCTGAATAACAATAATAACAATAAAATGCTTTCTAAACAGAAATGCTTGTATATTATTGATGTCTCCACCATTCAGCTACACTCCTGAAATGTCTCCAATTTGCCATGCAAGACTAGAAGAAAATTACAGGGAGAGACAGGCTTTGTGAGAGCTTTTCCTCTTTTAATGAGTCCCATGTTGTATTTGGTGCTGATTTCATGAACTTCTGTTACTGGAAAAAGAATGAACAGCAATACAAAGTTTTGTAGATCTTTAATGGGTCTCACTGATCCTTGTTAGCAGTAAAGAATCCCCGGAGTCTGATTAGAGCAGATAATTGTCATCACTGATAACAAGGAGGCAGATGAAACGGGCAGGTGGCTCTGATGCCACATTAACCCTTGATGTGTTTTATCAGGCAGAATATCCAGGCTTGGTCACTGAGCATCTGGGAAGGTAGATCCTCACATATTTTCCAGGTCTTCCTGGGGACACTGTGTGATGTGGGGTGTTCAATGCTCTGTGTAGGACAATGATACAACACCTTTCAGTGTGTTGTCAAGGGGGACGTTGAGCCTCTGGTGTCTTCTGGCAGAATTTGGTCACAGAGACGACAGCCATACTAAGAGGATGAAGACCTCCTCTGGTGGCTTTGAGTCCTGGAAGTGCATTTTTCTCTCTCCACCATGGCCTGTCCTATGCTGTCTCAGACCTGCAGCTGTGTCCATGCATCCTGTAGACACCCAACCCACTTCCCCATTTTCACCTCACACGGCATCTCCTTCCGTTCACTGTTGTCTTGCCATCCTCTCTAGCTGTTCCCTGACACACAAAGCCATGGGATGGGCCTTGACTCTTCCTGGGTGGCCTGTTGTACCACAGCACTAGCCTTCAGGTGTCATTTGTTCATCCTAATGTCCAAGCTGAAATTCCCAAACAGGGGTCTTTTTTTGTCTGTTTCCTGTTTTCATACTATTTCCCACTATCAAGGAAAGCTCCTGGCAAATCTGACTGGCCTGGCTGTTATGAAAGACAGCATATAAGGCAGTGGTGCACGCTCATGAAAGGCCAGATGCCTACAGGGCTGTATTAGTAACAGCATGATTACCCAGGCAGAGGGAGCTCTTTACTTCCCAATGAGCAGATTTTTCCTGATGGCAGTGCTGGGAATCCTTTTTGGGGGGAATCCTTTTGGGGAAGTAGATGTCAAAATCAAGATGTCCTAGGGTGTTTGCCCACTAAACCCTTCTGAAGGGCCTGATTTTCCTATTGGTCCCTTCTTGAGTATGCTGGAAACATGGTCATTTTGTTGGAGACATCATGCATCTGACATGTTGGCCTATTTTCTTTGCGTGATCTGAAGTGTCTGCACTGAATTACACAAGCTCTTTGCAATGTGTGGAATTGCACGAGTCTAAGCGTGTAAGTGAGTGGAGCTCTAGGGAGTAGTAGGCACTGAGATGTCAGTTGGCCAGGAAGACCTGCCTGAAGCACTAGGTGGACATGGGTCTCCCAGTTGCTTGGCCAGAGCAAAGAGACTCTTGCACATGTCTTGGACCACCTCTGTTCCTTTTAAAGTCCAAAGGAGTGAGTCTGTGTGTACAATCTGACTCCCTCTTCCATCTCCACAAACTACAGTGGGAGCTGAGAGAAGGAGCTCCCATGCTGACAGCCATTTTATGCACCCCTAAAATTGGGCAAAGCGAATCCTCCTCCAAGTTTGGGACGTGCATAGGAACAAATGGAATGTCACTGAATCCCAGGAGTGTGAGATGACACCCTGATTGTATACAAGGGAGCTGAGCTCTCCTAATGGACACAGGACCCATGGCCTCACCTCATCTGTACACCTCTGGGCCTAACTCTGTGCCCTTGAGCTCCTTTGGTGTCAATGCTAGAAGAGACACTGCAAAGGGAAACTCTCCTCATTGCCCTTGGAGGCATCCACAGGAGTTCAGAGAAGTGGGCTCTTATGTTAAGCCCTGTCTAATGGAGAAGGAGGAAGGAGCCTGGCTTCAATACGGTTGCAACTCCTTTTCCTCATGGTGTAGATGAGCGGGTTCCCTGTTGGAGGCACCAAGCAGCACGTTTCACTGTAGATTGATTGGAGTTTCCCTAAAGGCACTGGTGTGTTGGGGATTGTGTGGAAAACACACACAAGAAGTTTGGGCTTGAGCAGAATACACATCATAAGTTTAAAGTTTGTATCTTTAATGAGCAGGACGAAAGGAACCCAGACAGGTGGGAGACTGAGCAGAGCCAGGAGTGGGGGGAGAGATGCAGGGAGCCTGGAGCGAGGGGGTCACAAAGGAGTCAAGTGACCCGAGGTGTGAACACGTTGGGTAAGGTACCAAGCTGGGCGTAGGCAGCCGGGCAGGCTGTGACTCCTGAGCCTCTTGGCCAATGGGGAAAAGGAGAGGGCACCGCGGCCGGGAGATTAGGATAAAAGGGGGGCTGCGTCCCCTGGCAACCTGAGAGACCCCACAGGGATATGCCCGGTGGACTCTCCCGTTATTCGAATAAAGTTTTGGGTCTCCTCTGCTCCTTTTGGACACTCAGTTCTTGGGCAGCGAGATTTTTCTGCACAAATGGGGGCTCGTCCGGGATCCTTCCACCCTCCGGGAACGGCAGACGGTGATCGGGGTCAATGGCGCGCCTCACCAGAGCTTTTGGTGATCGACTCCCTTCAACGGCAGCCAGCACCCGAGGACTGATTGGGTTCCCGAGACTGTCCGGAGACAGACGAGCAGCGGATCAGGGAGATCCACAGGTAGGACTGGGGAGGGTCCTCAGTAGTCTGACAGAAAGGACTACTAAGTCCGATGGAAAGGACCGCTACGTAGCATTAAGTCCGATGGAAAGGACTGGGTCCGATGGAAAGGACCAGGTCCGATGGAAAGGACCACGAGGTAGTGCTAAGTCTGATGGAAAGGGCTCGGTCCGACAGAAAGGACCGCTAGGTAGCACTAAGTCCGATGGAAAGGACTGGGTCCAATGGAAAGGACCACGAGATAGCGCTAAGTTCGATGGAAAGGACTGGGTCCGATGGAAAGGACCGGCAAGGAACACTGAGTCCGACGGAAAGGACTGGGTCTGATGGAAAGGACCCCGAGGCAGTGTTAAGTTCGATGGAAAGGACTGGGTCCGATGGAAAGGACCAGCAGGAGCCAGTAAGTCTGACGGAAAGGACTGCTGAAATCTCACTGGTGAGTAGTATGGGACAATGGGGAACAAAAGGGGTGACGACCCCAATTTGGATGCCTATGGAGGGCAGCAAAAGAT
>JAVCKT010068089.1:0-15614 GCA_032273925.1 Rhynchotus rufescens
GGTGTCCTGCGCGGCGCTGCCCGCCGGGCGCGCGCTCGTGTGCGCGGGCGCCGCGGGGCCGCCGGGTCCCTACCTGGGCGCAGGGCGCTCAGCGGCAGCGCGGTGCTCAGGCAGAGCTGCGTGGGGGGCAGGAGCTGCAGGAGCTGCAGCAGCGCCGGCCGCGACGGCGCCTTCTCCACGTCCAGCAGCAGCACCGGGGAGCCTAGGAAAGCAGAGGGGGGTCCCGGCCGCTGTCCCCGTGTGTGCCCTCCCTCACGGACAGGAATCCCGCAGGACAAACGGGCCAGGTCCAGCCCGTGCTCGGCGCTCCACCAGCCCGCCAGGACCCGCCACCTTCAGGCAATCTGCACAAGGCATTTCTGCAGCGGGGACTTGCCACGGCAGGGCCACCACGGCACGGACAGAGCCTGTGCGTCTCGGAGCCTCCGTGCAAGCCCTGCACCCTCTGCACCCAGATGAGACCCCATGGGGCCAGGCCCTGAGCACGGAGGAGGCAGCAGGTCTCCGGTGGCTCCTGGTACCCGCTCACGCCACTGCCCTTACCGCTGTCGGCGGCAGCCAGGAGGCTCTGCTCCAGGCTGGGGTCTGTGGCTGACAGCACACGGAAGCTTTTCTTGGGCAGCTCTGTCGCGCTCCTGGTCTCCTTGGCACTGAGGGAAAGCTCTGGTCCGAGGGAGACCTTGGCTGGAAGCAGAGAGGACGAGCTCTACCAGAGCCCTCAAAGGCTCCTGAGCGCGTCCTGGAGCGGCAGAAGGACAACGGCACCTGCTCGCCAAAGGCGTCCGTTCCCCTGAGCACTTTTAAAGTAATTCTACTGTCCAGGTCATGGTACCTGGAGGGAAACGTGACCCAGGGCCCTCCCAGGACTCTGCCCCAAAGCAGCCCTCTGGAATGGGAGCGGCGCCTTCGCAGGGTCCCAACCCTCCCTTCGAAGCCCTCACCTACCCGTGCCCGCCCCTTCCCGCGGGACAAGCCAGGAGAGAGCCTGCTGGTCGGGGTCGAGGAGCAGGGGCCACAAACGAGAGCCGTGCTGCATGTGCGCGTGGAGCAGCAGGGCTGCGTGGCGGCCGTCGGCGCTCTGCAGCTTGCCGGCGCGGTCCCAGGCGCGCTGCTCCCTCGCAGAGCTCAGCAGCGCCGGCAGCTCGAAGTCGGCTCGCACGGGCAGCAGAGCGGCATCTCTGGAGGCTTCGCGGGCGCCTGGCAGCTCCTCGTCCAGCAGCCTCTGCACGTCGTTGGGCCCCGGCGCACAGGGGCAGCCCGCGCACAGGTCCCGCCACTTCCCGAGCAGCTCCTGCCGCCGCCCAGGCGGGAAGGCTCCGAGGTAGGCTGAGGCTGCCGCGCACAGCAGAGCATCTCCGGGCACCGTGGTAAACCTCTGCTCCAGGAGCTGTTAGACACAAGAGGCTGGGAGGCACCAGCCCCTTCCCGCCTCCGTGCAGCTCCGCACCAGCACCCCGTCCTCCCAGCTCCCGCGAGACCCAGCGGGCACAGAAACCCGCGAGCAGAAAAGAGCGGGGAGGGAAGCGGGGCAGAACACGGAACCAGCAGAACCGGGTCTTCCTGGGCGGCTGCCGGCGCAGGCCGGGGCAGGAGGCAGCCCGAGCCTCACCTCGGCCGCCGCCGTGTAGTTGGCCACGTGCTCCGCGATGAAGGTCTCCAGGGCGGCCGCTGCCTCCTTCTCCTTCAGGCTGCGGTTCAGCTCGCGGAGCAGCAGCTTCTTGCTCTCCAAGGCGTGCTTCAGCTTCACGGTCCAGCCGTGGCTGAGCTTCCTGAAGCGCGCGGCCTGCAGCCGCTGGTCGTCCAGCCACCCCTTCTCGCTCTGGATGCGCAGCTGGCAGTGCTGCAGCTGCAGCACCGTGGGCTGCCAGACGGCCAGGGCCTGGCGGTACCGGTAGATCGCGCAGATCCACTGGCACAGGGCAGCGGCAGCGACGCTGACGTGGCGCACGGAGGCGGCGCTCAGGCTGCCGCTGGACACGGCGTGGTCCAGCACGGCCAGCAGCTCGGCGGAGATCTCCTCCTTTGGGTAGGAAAGCAGCTCCTGTGGGATGGACGGGACAGGCATGACGCTGTAGAGCTGCTGACAACAAGGATCTTGGCTGGGTAAGCAAAGTACCACCAAGACCAGGTCTAACATCTCTGTGGGCTTGCGCTCAGCAAAGTACCAGCAAGACCAGGTCTAACATCCCTGTGGGCTTGCGCTCAGCCTTGGGATCCTCTATGCCATCAAACCCACCAAATCAAGCCCTGAAAGTCCTGCCAGGGAGGGATGCCCACAACTGACCATGGGTGTGTGACCAGGGCAGCACTGCAGTGCCTGTGTCCTGCTCAAGGAGGGCATCCCGTGGCAAAAGCAGCTTTTGGGACCTGTGAGCGAAGGCCCAGCCTGGGACATGCGCAGTGAAGATGTGGCTGGCACCACCAGCTGGGACAGAGCTGAGATGGGGCAGGACCCGCCAGAGAGGCAGGGGAGAGCCCAGAGGAAGAGTCTGAGAAAAGGGGCACAAATCACAGCTAAGGAGTGGGAATAAATCTCAGAACAGGAGTGTGGCCCGTAAGGAAACAGCCGGCACGGCAAGAGAAGGTGCTGGAAAAGACGGAGGGGCTGCTGCACAGCACGAAGCTTTGGAGGGAGTCGTTCCCGGCACCCACCGGGATCCACAGCGCGATCCTTTCCATGCAGCAAGAGGCAGGTCCAAGACCGTAATGACAAATCTGAACCGTGTTTCAGAGGTCCCTTTCCCATACGTGCATTCTGCATCTAACCTCGGGTATAGGGAGAAAACCACTTGGGGGGCAGCCAAGCCCCTCGTTATGAAGAGCCATGTATTAATAAAACTAGCAGCGTGTATGCAGTCTACACCAAATGTTAGCAAAGACAAAGATAAACTGCTGCCGGTGCCAAGCGCTGCTCCTAGCAGCTATTTGCAATGCAAGTTTATGACTACTCAAAGGAAATGATAAACAAAACTAAATTAATTGCCTGAGCTGCCTTGCTATTTGTCCGAGCTCTCTCCTCTCACACACACAGAAATATTCCACTGGCTTCTCCCAAACCCCACACAATCAAGAGCAATACCACAAGGCGAAGACATTCTAGTTTCTCTCACAATCATATAATATGTCTGAAAAACCTGCAAGAGCTCTGGAGATAAGCAGGAATCAAAAATCCGGGAAGTTTTTGGCAACTCTGAGATAAGAGTTGTTAAACTAATACTCCATCATTAAGAATTAAGAAAATGCATCAAAGTTTACTTAATCATGGCCAGAACCAGCAACTGACGTCAAATGTATTTTAAGTTTATGTTCTCTTCTTTTTTGTTTTTCCTTTAGAACTGCTTCCAGTCTCTGCAACATAAAATCCAAGCACTTACCGCACTAGAAACACGCATGCTGTTTTCATTTGAGCTCATCTTTTGTTTAGAGCAGATCCAGGCCAGGCTGACAGCACTAAGTACGCTGCATTTGCTACGCCAGGAACCTAATCAAGTTGTTGCTGCAATAATTGTGCCCCCACGCAGCAGGGCTGCTCTTGCAGCAGTGGCTGCTCTGCAGTGACACTGCTCTTGCAGCAGTGAGGCTCTTGCAGCAGCGGCTGCTCTTGCAGCAGTGAGGCTCTTGCAGCAGCGGCTGCTCTGTAGTGACACTGCTCTTGCAGCAGTGCCGCTCTTGCAGCAGTGCCGCTCTTGCAGCAGCGGCTGCTCTTGCAGCAGTGAGGCTCTTGCAGCAGAGGTTGCTCTTGCAGCAGCGGCTGCTCTTGCAGCAGTGGCTGCTCTTGCAGCAGAGGTTGCTCTTGCAGCAGCGGCTGCTCTGCAGTGACACTGCTCTTGCAGCAGTGCCGCTCTTGCAGCAGCGGCTGCTCTTGCAGCAGCGAGGCTCTTGCAGCAGTGAGGCTCTTGCAGCAGTGGCTGCTCTTGCAGCAGTGAGGCTCTTGCAGCAGAGGTTGCTCTTGCAGCAGAGGTTGCTCTTGCAGCAGCACCGTTCTTGCAGCAGAGGTTGCTCTTGCAGCAGCAGCTGCTCTTGCAGCAGTGGCTGCTCTTGCAGCAGAGGTTGCTCTTGCAGCAGCACTGTTCTTGCAGCAGCGGCTGCTCTGCAGCAGCACCGTTCTTGCAGCAGCAGGGAGGCCCCGGCAGGCGCATGGAGCCCTCCATGGCAGCGGACACCTCCACAGCCACAGTCTGGGCCCCTCCAAGTGGGGTGAAGGTTCCTTTCCTGACCCACTCGGTTCAGCACGGTGTGGTGAGCGGCCAGCCCCTCACTGGGGTGATTCCAGTGCAAAGCAGCGCTGTGGACCCAAACACTTGCACGTGTCCGCTCTGCTGCAGCAGGATATTTGGGTGATCCTGTGCAAGGTAAAAGGGGAAGAATCTTTCTCCACATACAGGGCTGAAGCATCTGACAGGAAACAAACCCCCTCTTGACCCCATTGGGTTTCGGGCCTGGGAACCGCTCAGCCTTCCTGAAGCTGCTTGTCAATCGTCCCTGCCCGCTGGGGACCAGCGCGGTGGCCTTTACCTGCTCTGCCGTGCAGCTCTCGCGGTGCCGCCAGCCTCGGGGCGCAGCAGGGCTCTGCAAGGTGGCACGAGCTTCTGGAGCAGCTCTGGAGCGAGCTCTGTGCGCCCAGCCGGGGCCCAGCGTGTGCCGGTGGCCTCTGCGCCTGCTCCTGCCTCCCCTTCCCCAGTGCCCAGAGCTGAGAAGGACAAAGTGTGCCCCAACAAGCCCGCTCTGAGGCCGAAATGGGGAGATGTCCCTGGCAAAAGTGCTGCACGTGGGTCGTGACACAGCCCTTCCTGGTTCCACCTCTGTGTGCTGGGCTAGAAGAGCTGCGTCCGAGCCTGCCCTTCATGGAGAACCTTGTCTGAGCCTGCTCTTCATGCAGAGCCCAGTTTGAGCCTGCTCTTCATGGAGAGCCATGTCCAAGCCTGCACTTCATGGGGAGCCTTGTCCAAGCCTGCTCTTCATGGAAACCTGTGTCCAAGCCTGCCCTTCATTGAGAACCAGGTCCAAGCCTGCTCTTCATGGAGAGCCGTGTCCAAGCCTGCCCTTCATGGAGAACCTTGTCTGAGCCTGCTCTTCATGGAGAGCCAAGTTTGAGCCTGCTGTTCATGGAGAGCTGTGTCTGAGCCTGCTCTTCAGGGAGAGCCATCTCTGAGCCTGCTCTTCATGGAGAGCCTTGTCCAAGCCCGCTCTTCACGGAAACCCGTGTCCAAGCCTTCTCTTCATGTAGAGCCATCTCTGAGCCTGCTCTTCATGGAGAACCGTGTCTGAGCCCGCTCTGCTCTGTGCCCCAGACCCGGCAGCCAGTGCGCGTCCCTCCGCACGCCCCGCCAGAGCCCCGCACCTCGGCTCCTTCGCCAGCCCGCTTGCTATGGCTGAGATCAGCGCCACACACAACAGCAGGAGCTATTCCAAACTACAGTCCGAATTCACATGGATTTTTTTTCATGTTCAGTTTGCAATTTTGTTAGCAGCTCCTAATTAAGAATGTCAGCTTTTGCATTCCTAGTACAAACTTGTCAAAGACTTGGACGCTGTCCAGGGCTAAGAGTGACTGCACCCAGCCCTAAACAGCATCGGGCACACATTTTTTACTGCAAGAATAAATCCTGAAAAGTGGATATTGAAAGAAACCTGTTATTTTTCTGCAGACTGAGTTAAATTTGGGACTCTCAGAAGCTGGTATGCATTTTTGACTGTGAAGTCAGGGACTAGTGAAGTCTTCTCCAGCAAGGACTAAGCAGCATCTCTGACAGAAGGTTGGTCTCCAGACAGTCCTGCACCTCAGGAAAGGAGTCTACCCTGCACCTCGCTTTCGCTGGGGGCTGGGGCTTGCTGCTTAGTGAATCGTTTGCAGAAGGTTGAGCTCAAAGTGGGAAAGCGTTCAACCTGGAAAACCAGCACCTTTCCCTATTGCTAACTGATGTGGGAGGGAGCTCAAAAAACAACAGCATGGACCTTAGGATGGAGCCGCAGTCCTGCAGCCGTGCAGCTCCTGCTCCTCTCAGTCTACAGACTCCACTGGCCACACTCCAGTGATGAACACCTGCAGACTTCTTTGGGAAAGACATCCCGCACCGTTGCAATCACTTTGGCTTGCACTGATTTCCTTTAGGTCTGAAGACCCCTTTGGAAGCCACAGCGGTTGATACTTCCTGACAAGGCCACAGAGATAGCCAGGAAACCTAGAAACTCCAGAAACCAACAAGGTTTCTTCCTTCTGTAAGGAAACTGCTGAAAAGGGTGTGCGGATGTGACCTATGGTTTGAGGCACCAGGGAAAACCCAGCAAGACGTGCGACAGGAGAAGGATCCGCAGCAGCTCCTCCCCGGGGAGCTCTGGATGCTGCACGCAGCAGCAGCCGCGGCAGGGACAGCCGAGCGCCGCGCTCTGCGGCACGCCGTCGGGCGACGCTGCGGCTGCAGGCAGAGGTGCCGGGGAGCCCCGAGCCGAGCGGCCGGCCCCTCACCTGGTAGAAGGTCTCCTGGCCCAGGAGCTGCCTGGCGCTCTCCCAGCCCGGCTCCCTCCTGAACATGCGGCACAGGACGTCGGTGACGCGGACGAGCGGCTCCGGCGGCGCGCGGTAGCTGCGCAGCTCCTCGATGTGGTTCACGGTGAGCTCGGCACGCGCAGCCTGGTAGTCTGTGGTCATCTGAGGAAGAGGAGGAGGAAGGTGAGTGCAGCAGCCTGGGTGACACCGCGAGCTGCTGTCCAGGCTGTGCGCGCAGCGGGAGCGGCGCAGCCCTGCGGCGAGGACGAGGATGAGGATGAGGACGAGGACAAGGAGGAGCCGCCACGGGTACCTGCTGCAGGGCGGCCTCCTTGGTGTGCATGAGCGCCTCCAGCTCCCGCGTGAGGACCTCCATGCGGGCCCTGTGGTCCTGGCAGTCCTGCTCCTCCTGCGCCAGCACTGCCTTCTTGTGCCCCGCGCACTGCCGGTACCAGCCCAGGCTCTGTGCGCAGAGAGGGCGGCGCGAGGCCTCGCGGCAGCCCCGGCGCCCGACCGGCCGCGCGGAGGAGCTGCTGACACCCTCTGGCTGCACGTGACCCCCCCGGCAGCCCCAATTCGCACAGCCCTGCCCATTTCACTAATTCCACCACATGCACAACTACAGAAAACACTTCAGCGCTGCACAGTGAGGTGAGAAGTGTTGCAGCTTGGCACAATACCCCCGCCAGATAAATACCAAAGTAAAAAGTATATATACAAAAAACGCAAACCACCAAAGTGAAAGGTAAGCACAAACTGCAAGCAGGCAGGTGGACAACAGCACCGGAGGCAGCAGGGAGGCGCAAGGGACCTTCTGGGTCCCCAGTTCTGCCAGAACCGACACGAGGGCAGTGGGGCCTCGGCAGCTGCCCTGCCCGGCACAGTGACCCAGCCGGCCACCAACAAGAGCTGCTGCCTTTGCCGCCATCCCGCAGCGCTCCCTGGGGACACTGGCCACAGCAGGGGATCCCAGAGTGACCCGGAGCCATCCCACAGCAGGGTGCCTCGTGGGGACACCCTGGGGCACAGGGGCCAGCCCTGGCCTTCAGGGGTGATCTCTTCTTCCCGGGTGAGCTCTTGCCCCACAAAACTCTCAAGTGTCATCCCGGATGGCTGATGGCCAAGGAAACCCCCCCGGGCGCTCCCTAGCAGTGTCCCGGCACACAGACAGGCCCCCGGGCGACTCTCCTTCTCCTTCCCACGCTGCAGCACTGCGCACAGGTAACCGGGCCCTGCTCCGAGCTGCCCACCTCCTTCATCTGGATCAGCTCCCGCTGCACCTCTGCGATGTGCTGCCTGCACGTTTCCTGCTTCTGACTCACTTCCTTCATCCTGGCTAAGGCTTGCTTCACCCTGCCCCAAGGGAAGAGCCCCAAGGAGCACAGCTGTCCCCTTGCAATCCAGCACGATGCGGCTCCAATGAGCAGATCCACCAGCAGTGCCCAGATGGCAACGGGTCTGGGAATGCCAGCCCCAGCTCCAGCAGTGCCAGATGAAGGGACAGCTCTCTGACCCCACAATCACCCTTGAGGGCTCCTTCCTCGGAGTCAGACCCTTCCGCTGTGTTTACTGGTGTTGAACAGGAGAAGACAGGAGGAAGGGAACTGTCATTCCTGGACCCCAGACAACATTGGTTTTGTGCACCCAGGGGAAGGGGAATGCAGAGCAACTGCTACGGCATCCGTCCCCATCACGGGACTCTTACTCATGGCAGACACATGCATGAGACACCGGCACCAGTCTGACCACATTGAGGTGCAGGTTTCCACTGTCACCCTGTCCTCCAGCCAACCCAGTGTGCTCAGCCAGGGAGCAAGGCTCGGGGAGGAAGAAAAGCTATTGAATGGAGGAAGAGGAGAGGACGAGCATAAATGGGCTGGAGCGCAATAAGGGGGAATGTGGCAGGCAGGACATAAGCTCTGGGCTAGGCAGGAGGCTGGGCCCGTTCAAAGAGGTGCTCCAGGGATGCAGCGGGTCTCACTGCAGGGGTGAGGCTTGCTAGCAGCAAAGGGTCCTCTGACCCTGCTGTCTGCTCACCCCATGCAAGGTGAATGGGGGGTTTCCTTAGGGCCTGGGGGCACAAGACAGTTGCAATTGGCTCTGGTGTCTACTCACCGATCCATCCGCTGACGAAACCTCCTGTGGAACTGTGCTGACACCAGGAGGAACATGTCGAGGAACTCCATGAAGGTCTTTGGCGTGACGAGGGGCACATCAGATGCCAGGTACTCAGCATAGCATCGAGCGGAGCAGTGAATCGAGGCCATGACAGCAGCAATGTTAACGAGGGACCTCTCCAGGTCGTGCAGCGACCCTGCAGCTGACGCAGGCAAGGACAGGTATGTGCAGCATTACATACGTGCAGCAACGATCCCCACGCAGCGTTAGCAGTGGGGATCCAGAGCCAGAACTGCGTAAAGTGAATGTGTGGACACCCCCCGTGCTCGGCTGGGACCCGGGCGCAGCCTGGCCCTGGCAGAGCTGCAGGGCGCCTCACCTTGGCGCTGCAGCTGCTGCTGGCCCAGCGCTTCCTCCAGGCGCTGGGCAGCGACCTGCTGCAGCGTGGCGTGGCTCCAGGGCCAGTACAGCTCCGTGCTGCACGACATGCTCAGCAGAGCCCAGGCTGTAGCCGCGGGGAAGCCGAAGGGCTGCCAGCTCTGCGGCTGCCCGCTGCGACCGTCCAGCAGCAGCAGCACGTGCAGATTGCTTTTCACGAGCTGGTGGAACCTGGAGGAGGGATCATGCAGCAGGAGTGACACACAGCACGGGCTCTTGCATGGACCATCCCATCCCTTCACCCGGGCATGGCCTTCCAGAGCCAGGCAGGGCCGCGCTGCGCACAGAGACCCCTCTGAGGTAGGAGGGACCCACTGGTGAACCCGAGCCCCAGGCTGCCCGTCTGCACGTCCCTACCTTCTGATAACCACGTCAGACCGTGTCGCCTTCCTCACGCCCTGGTTCTGCGGCTGCAGCGCCGTTACGATGGACACCACGTCCTCCGGGCCGTGCAGGTCGGGGTAGGTGCCCTCTCTCATCAGCATCAGCGCCTTCTGCACGGTGCCCACATCGACGCCCTGGTGCACCAGCAGCACGGTCTGTCTGCCCTGGACCCCGGCCTCCCAGCAGGCTTTCCTGACCAGCTCCCTCACCGCCGCCTCTCCTGCCTGCTCATTCAGCTCCACGAGTTGGGCAGCCATGAGGTGGGCCGCCAGCGCCACCAGCGACCTCCTCCCCGTGCCAAGGTGGAAGGAGATTAGGGCCCCGTGCCTCTCCGGGCCCGAGAGCACCCGCAGCAGGCGCACCAAGTGCTCGGTGACCTCCCTGCCCAGCGCCACGTCCCTGGGCAGCGCGGCGCTGAGCTGCTGCTGCAGGGTGTCCCACCGCCGCTCCTGGTACAAGGCGTCCTGGCTGGAGGCCGGCGCAGGGAGCCTGCTGAACAGGACGTCACGCACGTCCTCCCCGGGCAGCAGCAGCAGGTGGGGCGGCAGCAGAGGTCGGGCGGTGTCCCTCCTCGTGCAGGGCCTGAGCGGGCTTTTTGGGGTGTTGATCCTGTTGTGCTGGTCCACAGCCAAACGCGCAGGAGCACTGCCGCCCGCCTCAGGCACATCGGGCATCAGCAGCCTCAAGAGGGACCCTTGGAAAGTAGAGAAGTTTTCTGGGTCCAGAGCCAGGGCAGGCGCCTGTTCCACAGGGTCCCCGGCGTCGTCCACGCATTCCGAGTCGCTGCTGCTCTCCGAGCCGGGCTCCTCCTCGCTCTCCGGCTCCGTGTCCTCCTCAGCGCCGCCGTCCTCACACGCTTGACCACCACCACCACCACTCTGGTTGCCCTGGGACGTGTGCCCCCTGCCAGCGAGGCCCTTGGGGACGTGCTGCTCGGCGCAGAACGTGCTCTTGGCCACGTGCAGCACCAGCTGCCTGCACTGCTGCTGCTCCTCCGCCGTGGCCAGAGGGTCGCAGAACGTGCGCAGAGACTCATGCAGCCAGAGGCGGACCACGAGCCGCGTGCTCAGCACCATGCTGAAGTTCACGTCTGGCACGCTGCTCTTCGCTGCCGTGCTGCTGCTGGGGTCTTCCAGGGGGCTGCAGAGATGAACCCTGGGACCGGGCTGCAGCATCAGCATGCTCTTGAGCACCTTCTCTATGTGGTGGAGGGAGAAATGCAAGGGGCAGCGGGCGGGCGAGGCGCAGAACCTCGCCCGCACGGCCTCGTACAGGTCCACGGTGGCCCCAACCACGGCAGCGGCCAGCTCGTGCTGCCGGCAGAGCAAGGGGAACTTCTCCAGCCAGCCCTGGAGCGGAGGCGCGTGGCAGCCGAGCAGGGACTCCCTGGTGACAGCCGGCAGCGAGAGAACGCTGAAGAGCCTAAGGAGGCGAGGGCAGAGAGGGTGCGCGTCGGCCACCGGCGCGGCCACCGTGGCGAGGAAGTTGATGTGTGCGGAGCAGAAACGCTGCAGCTCCAGGCTCGTGGCGCTGTGGACCTCCTGGTGGGACAGGGCTTGACGCAAAGTCTCGGCCACGGGGTGACTTGCCCGCTTGGGGTCTGTGGGGAAGAACCCAAACACATCACCCACGCTGCAAACATTCATGCAGAGGAGGCTCCAAGAGGGGTAGAGAAACGGGCCTAATTCAAGGCTGAATTCATACACCTCCTTTAAGATTTAGCTCTTGTGGGGCCTCCCAGAGCCAGCCCCAGCTGACCCTGGGGACACTCTAGGGCTTGGCTCCAGTGAGGGGCTCGCAGACTGGCAGGGCACTGGTCACCAAACGAAATGACCCACCAGCAGAGATAAAATTAACAAAAGGAATTCTCTTTTTTCAACAGCACCCACTTATCTCTCAAAGTTGAACCCACTCCTATGAGACTGAGTGGAAGCAAAAAGTGTTAATCCGGTGCAAGAAATAACGAGACAAATACATGGGAAAATGTCCATTAAAGGCTAACAGCAATCAAAGCTACAAAGTCTGGCTAACAGTATAGCTCAGGCTCAACTTTCTGAAACTCAGGAGAGTAAGTGGGAGCAGTGTCACTGTATATTTCCTTGTTCTTATATATGTTTTTTCTTTCCTATATATATTTGCTCAAGGCAACTGCCGCTTGCTTCTGAGAGAGACAGGACAGGGTGCAGGATGGACCTGGGTCTGCACAGTCATTCTGCTGCCGGTTGCAAGCCCGTCCTCAAGGCAAACCGGTGTGCCCAAACGCAATGACTGAGGGCGATTTTCAGCCCTGCTGCCCGCAGCCCTGGCCAGGCAGGCGGGATGCACACAGCACAACAGCAGGGAAGACTCCCCGGAGCAGCAGCCTGGCTCGCTCTGCATGGGCAGGCTCCGAGAGAGACCCGCTCTGCGACCCCCTCCCCAGGCGAGGGGGCTCCTTCGGCCCCCAGCCCCACGGGGCGGCTGCGCCACGCCGCCGGCCCACAGCTCCTGCGTGCCCGGGGGCACCCGGCTGCTCCGTGCGCCCGTCCCGCACCGCGCGCCGTGGGTCAGGGCTCAGCACGCGCCACCGCGCCGCAGGCTGCGGCACCATCGCCACGCAGCGCTTGAGGAGCCCGGGCAATGCAGCCATGCAGCTGGCTGCATCATCTGCACGCACTGTGCGTCAGGGAGCACCGGGGTCCCGCGCCAGGCTCGGGGGGTGCTCAGGCACCCCAGGCAGACCCCAGTGCCGCCCCGTGTCGAGCAGCGGCTCTGTCCACGAGCGCGCGGGAGGCGCTCACCAAACGCTGCCGTGTGCAGGTCCTCCAGGAGCAGGAGGCAGGCGCTCCTGCCGCCCCGGGAAAGGGAGGCGCGGTGCTGGGCCAGCCGGGGCGCCTGGCCTGCGGTCCTGCTCTCCAGGACGTGGCGGAGGTGTCCGGCGCCGAGCAGCGGCGACACCGCGGTGCGCTGGAAGGGGTGCACGGGCGCCACGAGCGCCTCCGCGAAGGCCGACTTGCCGCAGCCGGGCTCGCCGGCCAGCAGCACGGGCTGCTGCGAGCCCAGCAGCAGGTCCACCACGTAGAGCGTCCGCTCGTACTGCGGGCAAGCGGAGCTCCGGAGCGCCCGGCCGCCGCGGAGCAGCCAGCGCTGCGGACGCGCTGACCGCGGCCCTGCGCCTCCCGCCACGCTGCCCTCACGGACCGGCCGGGAACGTTCCCCTGGACAGGCCGGAGGGGCATGGCCTCCAGTGGCCCTGCAGCGTGACGCGATCCCGGGAATATCCGGGAATATCTGGGACTAACTAGGGGAGCCTCAGGCCCATCCATGCCCCTGCCGCGCTGGGGGACCCGCAGGGCACGTGGGACGCGCCGGCTGTGCAGCCACCCGGGCGGTACCTGCGGCAGCACCGAGAAGGACATGGGGATCCCCTTGACTCTGCTGTGCAGGTAGGTCCCGTCAAAGGTCCTCAAGCTGCCGTCGCCAGGATGAGGGTAGAGATCAAAGGCCGAGCAGGCCGGCGGCAGCTCCACTCGGTGCCGGCTGTTGTAGAGCGCCCTGCGGGCGAAGCGCCCAAAGAGCTCCCGGCACCTGAGCGGGAGCAGGAAGGAGCACAGAGCTAAGTGACAGCTCTGCAGGAGAACACGGCTCAGCGGCACCTGAGCAGGAGCACAGAGCTCAGCGGCACCTGAGCAGGAGCACAGAGCTAAGGGGAACCTGGGGAACCTGAGCAGGAGCACAGAGCTCAGCGGCACCTGAGCAGGAGCACAGAGCTGAGGGGAACCTGAGCAGGAGCACACAGCTCAGTGGCAGTCTCTCCCCACCTTCTTGGCAGACCCCAGCACCCGCCTCAAGCTGCACCCCAAGTCCCGACACCCCCCTGTTCCCCTTGCCCTCACGGTGCGTCCCTCCCTCCAAACCCTGCGCTCCCGCTGGAGCCGGGGCCAAGCGCAAGGAGAGCTGTCCTGCTGTGTCCTGCTGTGGTAGCCACAGGCAAGCAGGACGTGGGGCCAGGGCAAGAACAGCCCTGGGAGACACGAGGGACCACGTCCCACCAGAGCCGTCCTACCCAGACACCCGGCTTGTACCTGGGCTGCAGGTGGCCTCCGAAGCCCCAGATGTAGGCAACCACAAAGATGCTCTGGGCGAGCTGGTGGTGATGGGCAGGGACAGAGTCATCCAAAAACTGGCAGGAAAAGGCATCTCCAACTATGGAGCAGATGCTGGCTCGCACTGAAAGATGAGGAGGAACCACAAGGGAGATGGGGAGACGCTGGCGTGGCGGGGGAGCAACGCCGAGAGCTCACTGCTCACTGCTGTGACCTGCTCCTCGGGGCGCAGCCCTCCCGTCCCCAGACACACGAGGGACACGCACCACACCGGCGTTCCCAGGGGAGGGGCCCGGCCGCCTGGGACACTCACGCCAGGACCTGAGCTCTTGTCCTGCGTCTAACCCTGAGGCAGACGGACCAGAGGACCCAAATACTTGGTGCTCAAAGCCTGGTCCGTGAGCACAGGAGGACACCCCTGGCTTCTCCTCGTGCCAGCGCTTCCCTTACCATGCAGGCTCTCCGCACTGAGAGGCTGGCGCTCCCCGTCCCGCCGCAGCAGCTGGTCCAGCAAGGCCTTCAGGATCCTGGTAAAGGCTGCGACCTCTGCCATGCCGTGAGCCACCGTCCTGCGCAGCTCGGGGTGCGTGTGCAGCGCCGAGCAGCAGTTCTGCTGCAGGAAGGCGAGCGTGGCGGGGAAGACGTCCTCGGCGAGGCCGCGCAGCGCGGCCACGCTCCGCCGCTCCACGCTGTACAGGCTGCTCATGGGGTCCAGGACAGAGGCGAGCAGCGCCTGCCAGAGCCCCGAGCCGCCGAAGTGCAGCAGGGCGCAGCGCGTCAGCACGGACGGCGAGACGCCGGAGAGGTCGGGCAGCTCGAAAAGGAGCCGCGTGCTCGCGGGGCACTGCAGCCGCCGGCCGTCGGGGAGGCCCAGGGCTCCCTCGCTGCTCAGCAGCGACGAGACGGGCTCCAGCCACTCGGAGCTGGCGCTGCCGTCCAGCACGAGCCACTGCTGGGCGCCCGGAGCCGCCGCGGCTGCCAGCTTCTGCAGCGCCCTGGGGAGGACCCCGTCCTTCCCGGCGCCGTGGCCGCCCAGGAGCTCGGCCGTGCTGAGGCTGTGCGGGCAGAGGCAGAGCGCGCTCACGGCCGGGAACGCTCGTCCCTCTGCGGCGCACGGCCGGCCCGCGCGCGGTGCCGCCTCGCAGGGCCTGCTGCTGGCCAGGCGGCCCAGGAGCCGCGCCAGGCTCCTCCACGCCGTGGTCTTGCCGCTGCCCGCCGGGCCCACCAGCAGCACCGCCGTGCAGGCCAGCAGCGCTTGGTGCAGCTCGCTCACCAGCCCCGCCAAGCCCGCGTCTGCACCGAGTCCATCCTCCTGCAGCTGGGCAGCCGCGGCCCCCAGCAGCTCCGGCGGCTCCTGCTCCTCACCGAGCCCGGAGCAGGAGGCTGGAAAGATCCCTCGGAGCAGCTCCCACACACTGCTCTCCTTAGCCCTCGCGTGGCCATGGAGGAGAGGGGAGAAGCAGAGGGCTTGTACGAGCGCTTGCTCCTCCGTGAGGTGCTTGAACATGGGGAGCTGAAACGGGTCCCCTTCCTTCGCCTGAAGGCCGGTGGCCTCCGGCGCGGCCCCAACGGTGCTGCGGGACAAGAGGTCCCCGGCCACGGCGACCGCCTGCTGCAGCATGGCCAGGCGGCTGGCGTCCGTCCCCGTCACCGTCCCCGTCCCCGCGGGCAGCGCCTGCCCCGGCTGCAGGAAGGCGGCGAGCTTCTCGGCCAGGCGCGCGGCCGCCTGGAAGCCGCTGGCCAGCAGCGCAGCCTCGAGCACGCGGCGCGGCTCCGGCGCCAGCACGGCCACGGGGCGCACGGCCAGCTGCAGCGGCTCGGGCACGCGCCGCAGCGTGGCCAGGCAGCCGTAGGTCTCCCTGACGCCAACCAGGCTTCCCTCCAGGAGGATCGTGCCCAGCTCGCCCGGCTGCAGCGCCCCGGCCCCCTCGCTGTGCGCGGCACCCTTGTCCCCCGTCTCCTCCGCGCCGGGGCTGCCGCTGCGCTCGGCTGCCGCGTTGGGCGCCGGGGGGCCCTGCCTGCCGGCGAGGGCGGCGCAGCCGGCCTGCACGTCGGCCAGGAGCCGGCCGAGCCCCGACAGCGCGCCGGCCTCCAGCCGCTCC
>JAVCKT010068108.1:0-15614 GCA_032273925.1 Rhynchotus rufescens
AGGATGAGCACAAGTCCAGTAGGAACTTAAGTGTGCTGCTATCATCCATTCCACCTTCTACCATTTGAGCTTTGATGCTTCCTCAGTATTAGAACATTTGTTTGATCCCAAATCATAAATCAGGCTTCTGATGCAGAAGATTAGTATGACATTGAAAAGTAAATTGTAATTATATACTGTGTTTTAATTTGCAAAGCTTTTGGGTTTTAGCCTTGGGATTGGTATGTTCAACGATCTGCTATAAAACAAAAATAATTTTATAGTACAGAAGTATTTTCTATCTTTAAAGTGAGATATCCAGTGATGTGATTCCTATAGATTCTAGAAACTAAATTTAAGCAAGAAATTGACTGAATCTTGTGAGAAATCTGGAAGAGCTGACAGTGCGAGTAAACAGAGAAAAGAGGCCTCCAAGAAAAGGGCATTTTGTGAGTTGCTGAGTTGCCTGCATTTTTTCCCTTATGGGAACAGACAGCAGATGGTATTTTTTGAGTTCAACAGTATCTTAGTATCCTATTCCATAAGATATTCCTATACATATATGTCTGTGGCATTCCCTCAACATACAACAGAGAAAGGACAAGGACAAGCAGTGACATTTTCTGCACCCAAAGCATTCTACATTTTAAGAAATAAAGAGAAAAATAAAACAATATAGGGAAAGGAAAAAAAAACTCCAGTATTTTACAATAAGATAAAAACATATACATTTTATGCAGTTTGAGCTTGTTGATGCCATTTGTTCAGAGGAAAATGCACAGTCTACTATTTCATCCCTGCATCTTAGTAAATTAAAGTTTTTAAAGCTTTACCATTTATAAAACTCTCAGTACTTTATAAAATACTGTCAGTATTGCCAAGTTTGACATTTTAAAACAAGCCCATTGGCATAAGTAATCGGAAAGTTAAAAAAAAAAAAAAAAAGCTAGAAAATTTCAGAATTGACAAACAGCTTTGTTTTCTTTCCCTGTTCAGATATATCACAAAAAGGAAAAGCGTCTAAATTAATTTATGATGAACCCAGCCCATCCATCATATCATTTTAAGTGTTCATCTGCATAAATGGCTAGAACTGGCACTGATTTAAGGGACTGTCCCAGCTCTCACAGTGAAAGCATCCTGCTGCACAGCTATGGGCCAATGCTCCTTTCACCCTGACTGCTTTCTCTGTTGGAGTAGGGTGAAGAAGGTCTTCAAGATGTTTTGAGGATTTTGCGTGATGAGTTTCGTTTGTCAATGGCCTTAACTGGTAAGCATTTTGCAGGTTGTTTTCAATGGGTGATGCAGAGGGTGTGCATGCAATAGTATTAGCTGAGATATTCTTTTCTTCTTGTGAATCCACTTTGCATTTTATGTGCCATGGCAGTGAAGCTTATAAGGGGGAGTAAGCGAGGAGCTTTCTGATCTGATTTAAATTAAAGAAATGCAGAACTGCTAAGACGACCCAAACAAAAGCTGCAGATTCTATTCTGCTAGGAATTGCATGTTTTCCAGTATTTGACTATCTGTACTGGAGTAAAATGCAGCCTTTTTTTTTTTTTTTTTTCAGCATGACAAGTTCAGAAAAACTAGATTCAGGATTTTTCTCTAAGTGTGAGAGATGCCAACATGCTAAAAGGCTTCCATGCCTTTCCAGACTTTCACTGGCTCCTAGATCTGGATCTCTTACTTCTGCTCTCACCTATAAAAGACATATTTGACTCTCATTGAATAGCTAATCGGTGCAATTTTGCCTCCAGTGGCACCCCAAAAAAGTACAATGTGTGTTTTACTCCTCAGGTCCTGTGTAGAAGAATTCAGGCATCAACAAATGGTCCTATCCCAGTTCAGATAATGCTTTAAAGACATTTATATTGCCATGACTGCAAACCCAAATAGGTAGCAACCCTGCCTAGGAGAGATAGGGCATCTAGAGTCCTTTGGAGTAATTCATGTTACTTTTTCTTTGGGGTGCTTCTGCAAGTAGTAAAGTTTCTTACAAGCACTTTTTCTAAGAGGGAAGCTGGCAAGAGAGCACTGAAGTCAGGAAGAGTAGCAGGTCTTCTGGTTGGGGCTGTGAAAATTCACCTTGGATTTAGCTGAAAGAAAAGGCACTGCAAGTTTCCATCTCTGGTCAGTTTAGGCATAAAGGTCTTTCAGCCCTGTTTCTTTACTGTATCCCTTTCACTTCTGGCCGCATCAGATCATTGCCTGCACAGCCTGTAATAAGGATCCTTTTTTTTCTAATCTCTAACCATCCTTGTATGGGAAGTCTGGTGCCTAAGCAGAAGATACCACAGACTAGCAGAACTTCTGTGAGGTGTTGAAATGCCAACCTCTCCCTCCAATGGCTTGTACAGGATTAGCTTGTAGGGTGAGATCCTGTGAGAAGATCTTTTAAGTTTCTCCACAATTTTATTCTGTCATTAACAAGCTTGAATTCTCTATTTTATTTCAGGTTGTTCTAGTGTCTCAGAAATTGGCCGGCACCTAGTTCAATACTCAAAGTTGTGAACAGCCTCCGGCAACACCCTCTGAACAGAAGCAGCTCATGCCAACAGTTGAGGTCCCAAAACAGACTGAAAATAGAAAAATGAAGTGCAAATGCTCAACCTATAACATACAGCTGATAAAACCTTCAAAAAGCACCCAAGGAAACTAGGAAGACCCCATTCTATCAAAGATCATTCTTTTCTTTCATTGAGACCAATAAGTTCTTTAAAACTGCAGATAATCGTTACTTGCTTAAATACATTTACTTAAAACTGTCTGTTCCGTGGCATTACCTGTGTTATGCCTTGCTCCCAAATTCTATTATGTCTAGCAGTCAGACATGCTATGAACTGTGTTCCTTGCTTCTTCTGCATGATCTTTCTACCTAGTCTGACTGCAAGTCCAGCTACAGGTCTGTCTTTGTGGAAGAACTGTACCGCTATCTCCAGTAATTTCACTGTACCAGACATATTCATAACAGACTGGAAAATTATATCAGCCAACAACTAACAGGTACCCTGTCTTCCTTTTACAGTAGTGTCATCTTCTACACTGCTTATCAAAAGAGAAATGAAATCAAGTGACTCAAGAAATACCCTGCACTCCCCACAGCACTCCTGGATGTCCTTTACATCATAGTTAATTCAGAGCATACCCAGCAGAGCAACATCCAGGCCCTGTCTAGCTTCAGGGCACAGCATAAGGTTGTGGTAGTGCATGAATAACTCACATGGTGCCCTGCTTTCTTTGCCCATGGATGAGAGCAGCAGCAGTGCAAGCTAACAGCTCAAAGCTGAGGTCAAAGCTGCTTTTAACATGAGACCTGCATGTTGTATTTGTCACTGGAGCATAGTGGAGGTCAACGTAACAGGCTGCTGCCAGTGTAAACTCATGCTCTCTGACATAAAATAAATACGTGCTCATCAATTCCCTTTCCAAGTTTCAGCCAGAGACACTGGTCTTTCCTCCTTGTAAGGAAGCACGGTTTGGGCTTTTCCACACAACCAGCTTCAACTGGGAATGATGAGCTCCCCTTCTTGTACCATGGCAGCTCTTTTTGTGATTCTGCTCTCCAAAATCACTTGGCTGTGCAAGAAGGGCAATACTTCAACCATTAATTACTTGAAGGAAGGTGCACAAGGAGTCCTTGGAGCACAGACCCATGCAAGTTTTCAAACTGTAATTGTAATTTTAAGTGGCAGAGTTTCAGCAATAAAATGCCAATTATCCTTGCATGAAATTGTCAATAAACTTCTGAGGTCAAGATATGCTCCTGGCACACCAGAAATATGACTTTCCCTTAGGAGTAAAGTGCATGTGTACCCTCACTTCTGCTGAGCATGCTACCCCTCAGCTCCCAGTGCACAAGTGGCAGCCCAGCACCACCTCCTATTGTACCAGTAATCAGAAGAACAAAATGAAGTTTTTTTTAGCCTTCGACTTACTAGAAGTGAAGCTTCCAACTTATGCAATAGAACTAGATGAAGGTGCTTATTGACAGACCTGAATCAACCGACTAAGCTCTGGAGAGGAGCTCCAACGTGCTGTCCCTGGCACATCCAGGTGGTTTCACATTACACATTTTCATTGTTTTAGATATGGTTCTGGCTCTCTTACTCCACCATGTTTTAATTATCAAAGAAAAAAACAAGTCACAAAAGGTCAGTGATTGCCAGTGACTAACTTGGGGCAATGAGGCACTTCCATGGCTCAGGACCTTAATGGCTTTCATTGGGACAGCCTGCTGCTTCTGTTGCCACTAGCTGGAAGTTAGATTGAACAGATGTCTGTAGCAGAGAATTTTTGGTGAATGTTGTTGTGGTCTTGTGGAGTTAATGCTGTGAAATAGGAAAGTAGATGGTGGGAAACTTGGACAATTACACTTAAGCTCTATTTCTGTGAAGACAAAGCCTGTCTCCCTATCAAAACTGAATGCATGTAATTGTTACAAATGTGAAGAAAAACCTTCAGGTGTGAAAGCTATACAAAGAAACCCAAGGACATGTCCTGGAACTGAAACATCTCCTGGAACTGAAACAATCATGATGGAAATGCTCTGCACTGCTAGACTCATTTGTTATAGTTTCACTGACAATTTTGTTGAGTACCATGAGAACAAAACATGTTATGAAGGAAAGGTAATTTCATATAATGAAAATATGCTTATTTTCATTGTGCTTATTTTCATTCATTTCAAACCATTTTCATGGTTTACTTTGTGATTTGAAAAGGAACAGCTTGTAACTCATCTTTTCTGTTTTTCCCATGGCACTTAAGTTGGGGGATGGAGAGTAAAAAGGCAGATGGAGCTGAAAGGCATGTAAGCCCTTCAGAGGAGAACCAGACAAAAATACCTTGTCTGATAAAACTGTTCAATAGATTTGTTGTATGAGGCAGCATAAATTTCTTAAATTAAAAATATTTAGAGGCCACTGATTTGCAGCTCTCAGGACCTGTATGTCTACTGCAATACACATGCAGCCAGACTTGAAGAGACATGAGGCACTTGCAAGTGAGAAGAAGGTCAGAACAAGGTGTTTGAGACTGTAGGCTGTCCTGAATGAGCAGCATTGGTGGGGCTGAAATCTCTTGTCTTCCAAGAGATTTGCCTTGCTATTGGCTATTTGCAGTCATGCTATTTTTCTATCTAACTTCCCAAACTATATAGTGACCTAAAACACTCCTTACTCTCCCCTCCCAGTGCCTTCTGCCTTTCAGATTGGCATATATTAAAAGACTGAAGTAATCATGCCTGTATTTCGGATTCTTCTTGCTGTGCACTGATTAGGCGATGATGGCAAAGTACAAGTGGATCCTGGATTTAAAGGCCCTCCTGGTGCACAATTGGTAAAAGACTGTGCAACTTTTAACTCTGACATTCCTAATCTTTTAAGTATTTACAGAGTGGAATTTAATTTCCTCTCTGCTTCCACCTTTAATTTACAGTATACTTTATAACAACAAAATAGTCTAAACATATCATTACTTTTCTTGATGCAGTATAAGAGTTTACTAAAACACAAATTATATGCATTTCAAATGAATATTGCTGAAATTTAAAGAAGATTTAGAAGAGTGAACCAAGTTCAGGTTACTATCCTGGTCTGGAACTCAAGGCCTTGGCATTTTTATTTGTTTTCTGCTAACCTTTGTCCAGATTCTTTTTTGTGCAATTGTGCAACCAATGAGCAAAAACATGGAGCAGTGAGAAAGTGCTGTAGCTTTTTAACTGGTGCAGCTTCATCTTTGTACAACTGTCTTGTTAGATACCAGGCAGACTTCAGGCCTGTGTATGTACTGTCCTTTCCCGTCCCCTCTTTGCCAAGGGGATCTGAGAATTGAACAGGATTATCAACCATTACTGTAATACTGTTCTTATTTTCTTAGTGTACAAATGCAAGAGTGAGGGAAAGAGAAGGTATTTCTAGTAAGTTAGTGCAAATATCATGCCTTAGTGTTAAAAGAGAGGAATTGCTGTGGTACTAACACTGTCAGTTTAGACAATGAATCTCTCTGTTTAGACGTGAATTTCTCCCAGAGATAAATGTGTCTGCAGTCATCTTAGAGAGGCCTTCACATGGAGGCCTTCCTCTGTGTTCCAGTAATAACAAACCTTGCTGGCAGGCTCACAGTCCTGCAGATAAGCCCAAGAAATAACACCGCATCACACATTTTGATGGACTTCAAGGATTTGCAAGAAGAGAACCATGCTGGTTCAGTCTTGAACTGCCTAATTGGAGGCAATAGAGAGCATACAGCTGGACTTCTTGGGGACTTCAGAACAGGAAAAGATGAAAAAGAAAAATCACAAATACCAGTTAGGAGAAGAACATTTTTGAGGAGAAAAGAATAAAAAGCTATTTGGTGGATGAGCTTAAAAACAAAGCCTAAAGGCTCCAAATCTGTGATACAAGTTTTCCAAGACTCTTCAAATTTTCTATGATTTGAATTGTCTTTGCCAACGTATGCCAAAATCTCATGCCCCCTTTTTTACACTCTGCCACTCATGCTGAAGAAAATTTGTTCTTTGAAAACCTGCAACCAATAAATCTGGAAGACCAACACTGTCCCTGGGCTAGCAGATCACAGATGCCACAGGTGGGAATATGGTGAATTCTACATGGATCAAACTGTCCACTTAATTCACGTAGAATAATTCTCCAAAACAAGCCAAAATTTGGAAAATCTGATGTTCTAAAAAGATACTCTTAGACATGCAATCAAGTCTAGCATTCACCTGTGTACTTGGAAAAACAACATATTGTGAAGGCCTTGTTTTATGATGAAGTCAAGGAGGAGAAGACAACATAGTTAAAAATGACTGTGCCTTGACATACATAGAATGTCACATTTTTTAACTTTTTAGATGATGCAAAGCTGTGTGTTAGATTTCAAATCCCAGACTCATGCTATAACCTTGGATTTGATGAAGTTGATGGGGGCTAGAGGTGAGGTGTGCACTGGCCTCCCTGCTCATTGAAAAAGTTCTATAAACACTCTCTGTGGCTTACAGACTGAGGCATCTGCCTTGGTCTACTTGGGGAAATAGCAGAGCTTGATCATTTTGTTCACAGTACAGGTAGACTGTCACACCACACAGTGACAGCACACAAAAATTTTGAGGAGAAATAGCAAAAAAAACCCAAAACCTCCAGTGGAATCTGCATGAAGCACCAGAGCCTGGTGAGTATGTGCATCTGTACTGGAATTTAGTGCATTGCTGCTGTGCTGATCTCTGACATCTGCAAATAGCAGTTCTAATGAAGGATGTTGCTTAGCAGTGTGGAAGATTACTTTAAACTGCCTGAAGCATTTGGCCTAGTAGTACCTTGAAGCACTAAAGTATAGCAGCAACAGATCTCCCTACAATTGTCTATAGTTATGCAATATTCATATTCTCATATAAAGCACTGTGCTCTACGAAACTTGGGAGTTCTAATGCTTAAGGTCAGTGGTAGAAAAAAATTCACTTCCTAAGAAGCTCTGTCGCATGGCCTGCTTTTCTAATGCCTCTTTAAGGCATTTAATTTCCTTTCTAAATGTAAAATGGAAGTTTCATATCCAAGGTGCATGCACAAAGAAAACTAACTATAGCAGCAGGGCTTAATGAGCTATTTCTCCTTGCAGAATGCATGCGTAGCATAAAATTCATTTGCACCAGCTTCTGATAAGAACATACAATGTCAAGGTCCTCTCTGCGAGTAGCCAAGGAAAGCAGCCCAGATAACAATTTTCACAAGGCTTTGTTGATATAAGGGAAGGGTTTTCAAGGACGCTGTCATTGAAACAGTTGCCAAAACTTATCATCTGTGTCAGCTGGGAGCTCTTGCCTGCTCCTTGGACTCAAAATATTTTTGCTTTCCTACTGTTACTTGGAGGCCCAATCTTGCTCTAAAACATAATGATGTGGAGGTGCTGCTTCTATAGCTTTTATTTAGGGCTCTTTGTAGTGAGTATAAAATGGAGTTTAGGAGTTAGCTGCATGAAAACAAGCAAGTCATTTTCAGAGGTCTATACAGCTATGCCTGAAATTGGGAGTCTTTTGCAGTGTTTTCAGCAGTTTTGTTTTGTGGCCTCTTTTTGGCCATGGCAGTGTTCCCTGTTTAAGGCAGCTATTTAGCATCCTGATTCAGTAAGGAAACGTGAAAAACCCTGTTTGAGAGAAAGGAAAAGAGCTCAAGTCAGGGTGTCCTGAGAGTATCAAAATGACTGGGAAGGCAGAATGGGTCATGTGAACTTCAGATCAAAATCCTACCCTCATCTCACGCTGGAAAAGAGCTTCATTAAAACTGACTTGAAGCCGTAATGAGAGATACCTGGGCATGTTCTCTGTATTTTGGAGATGTAGAAAGTATTGACAGTTTACTGTGAAAGCACAAATGGGCCTCATAGTCTTATTTTAACTAGAGAATTCCACTGAAATTCTCTGTAGATTAGACCATTTCAACACTTTGAAGCTCAAGCAAACTGTAATACATACAATAGTATAAATAGAGAATCCCAGAAGTGCATTTTTGGTCTTGCAGAGCATGAGAAGCCTGTGCTATGGTAGGTGAGCCCAGCAGACAAGAAACTAGAGCACTAAAAGCCACCTCACAAACGCCATGACGTGAGCAGTGTGAATAGCTTCTCCTGCCATTTACATTTAATTTTCCTTCATATTAGCATTGTAAAACAAGCAAGTACACCTACAGAGAAAAAGCAGCACAGTGATTTACCCTCCTGTAACTTAGACACACAGCACCACATTAAACCAGGCATTTGGACCTACAGCATGACTGCTCTTGCATTGGAGGGGAGGAGTGGAAGCACTTGGTCACTGGTAACATCAGAGACATGAGAGAGGGAGGGGGAAGCAAGGGAAGAGAGGTGGTGCTCTTCAGGGTATAAATACAGGCAAACCTCCTCTACAGTCTTCTGAATGCTAGAAAGGTGGAACTCGAGGACTGGGACAGATATTTGGGGGTTTGTGCATAGCATTGAATTTGGTTTTGTGCCTTCTCGCATTTGCTATTTTTTTCTGTTTATAGATCTTGTAAATATCTTTTTCTTTGCATGGAAAAAAAATGTCTAGGCTCTTTCTCAATAGAAAGAGCAAGCAAAAGTAAGAACTGTTTTTAAAATTGTTGGTTTAGCATCTTGCATAGCATTTAGAGATTTTTTTTGCATTAACATTTCCTTCTGGTAATATCTCTTGATTTATAAAGACCTTGGAGGTTGTAATATCATCTGCTCATTTTTTTCAGGCAGGAGGTGAAAGAGCCGTTCCAAGCGGATAGTTTGCAGCTGAGGAGCAACCCAGAGCAATGTCACTGGCCGGGGTGAGCTGTCTGGTGACAGGAGCAGGAGGGTTTCTCGGCCGGAGGATTGTCCGCTTGCTGCTGGAAGAAGAGGAGCCACTGGCTGAGATCCGACTGCTGGACAAAGCTTTTAGCACTGAAGCCCTCAGGAGCTTTGGAAGTAAGTGCCATCTGGTCCTAGCCTATGTGTCGTGGGTATATGTTATTTTATCTTAGGCTGGAAGTTTTTACCTCACATCCTCCCCCTCTGCTTTGCAGATGCAAGTTTTATCTCAACCAAGTCATATTCTATCTTTCCCTCTCCCTTTAGCACAGAAATCAGAGGTAAAATGTAAAAGCAACAGTTGCCCTTGCCAAAACCTGAGGCTTTGCTACACCAAAAGACAAGTCTTGCCTTCAGCCTGACCAGCTGGAAAGCCCACAGATGAAAATCAGTGAAAATCCTCACACTTCTGCTGGGGGAGAAAAAAAGCAAGACATGTCTGTGCTTGGGGGGGCAGCGTAGCCCAGACAATGTAGACTTGGCCTCTGATATGAAAGTCTAACTGCATGGACTGGGTTGTGAGTGCAAATGATGATGGTTCTGTTGAAGCCTGGTTTAGTCAGACTTTCTGCAGGCTTGGAGTGACCTGCCCTGGCTGAGGGTTGTAAGGGCACAGCTTAAAAATTGGGTATCATATTATTATCATAGTTTCCTGGAGAGCAAAGAAGAGACATGCCCCATTTGCAAAGGCTAAGTTAATACTTCAGCTTCTTGAAGGGAATGGAGAGGGCAAAATGGGTTGATCGATACACTGTGGCAAAGCTGGAACACAGAATGCTGTATTTTAAATGTCCTCCTTTTCTGGGATCTTCAGGATGTCTACAAACAGGCACAAAGGAACCTAAATTCAATTGAGTGTCTAAATGTGTACATCACAGACTTTTATTTCACAGTGCTTTCCTGCATCAAATGTTTTAACTGCAAAATTAATCTTCCTGCATACCAGAGTTATGTATGCATATTCTTATGGAATAACCTTGTACAATTTGCTAATGAAAGTGGCATCAAATAATAGCAATAGTGAGCCATAACCTTGGTGCAAATTACACAAGCCCTTAGGACAGTTTTATTTGTTTGCTGACTTCCTCCTCATTAGACCTCACATGCCGTGTCAGTGAGGATTTGCTAGATCCCCACAGGCATGGCAGCAGCCCTTCCTGTCCTGATTTCCAGGCAGGTCCCGCAGTGACAAAGCCAGCAGTGCCAGGAATGTGTGGGTTTAGCACTGATGCAGCCAGGCAGTGGCAGAAGCATCTCTGCTCTTTGCTCTTTTGAGCTTCCTGGGATCTGTTTGGGTGAGTGCAGTCCTGCCTGGACTGCAGCAAAGGTTTTGCTGCTTCTTTTTGTTAAAAAGAAAGTTCCATGCACTCTTTTCTTATGCTTTCCCTTTCCTCCTCTAAACCCTACCAGACACATTTCACCCACTCTCCCCCCGCCCCGACCCTAGCCCCGTTGCTGCTGCCTATCTGGCCAGCAGAAGAGGAAGGGACAAATGAGTTACCAGGGCTAACTGCTAAGAGCAGGTAGTAGGAACTCCAGGCTGCCATTTCAGATGTGTTTGGACTGCCCTGAGGCTCTGCACCATGGCTGGCAGGCCTGTCTGTATCAGCCTCTATAGTCACTTCTCTTCAAGTGCTCTGCTAGTGCCTGTGCCTGGGACTACCTGAAATGTTTTTCTCCCATTCACTTTCAAGCCCTCCTCTTGTCAGAGTGATTCTTTTTCTAAAAAAAAGACACAGTGACTCCTTTTCTAAACACAGGGCTGCTACAAAGCCCATGGGGCTGAGTATCCCCACATATATTATTTTTACTGTGACGACTAATTCTTCAGAGGAGCCGAAACTCCTCTGCTTGCTGGCACATGTTTGGTTTTCTTGAATAGCCTGGAGCACAGCCCGGTTATTTTCTTTCTCATTAAATTCTTGAGCACCTTTTATTTGCAATGTCCCTGCAGTGCCAGTGTTGCAGGAGCAAGTACAAGTTACAGCTCAGTTGGGTGCCTGTTTCAATCTGGGACCCTCTCTTTGTCTGGCTGATACCCTGGCCATCAGGCTCAGTCTGCCTAGAATAGAGGCATTTTCTGTCTTGCACATTCCCAGTGAGTCCAGGATGCTCCAATCAATATAAAGTGCCGTGATCTCGAACCTAGATTCTACCCAGTTGAACTGTGCCATTGAGAATGAATGTGTCATGGGGTTAGATGCTTTGCTTCCTCTCCCAACTCCACTTCCAATTTATCCTCATATCATTCCTGTCTCTCCATTTATAGAATTATTTTTGCCCACCATTGCATTGACACCTTCTTCAAAAGTTAGGAGAAGCTTCTAGCTTGCTCTCTTTCTCTCCTCTCTCCCTCTCCTCTCTCTAGCTTCTCAGCATTTCAGAGCATTGACTCCCTTCTGTCTCTTCCATCTGCACATCTCCCTCCCCACCCTAACCTTTGTTTCATGTCATTTTTCCTAGCCTGAAACTTACAGACCAGGTGATGCTTCACCATTTAATATCAGGCTTTTAAAACGGGCACTGGTAACCCAGGACTGCTCCAAAACAGAAGGAAAGTATAGGAGTAATACACCTGGGGAAAGTTCCTACTGTGGCAAATTGAATCCTGTCTTTTTAGCTCAACCTTGCAGTCAGTTTCATTTGCCTTTGTCCTTGCATTCAAAATAGAAACGGTAGCAGCAGAATAACCTAGTACCTGAAATGGGACCAGCATAAACATACTAGCTTATCAGAGCTAAAGAAGCTAATAAATTGTATTATTCTGTAGAAGTAAAAGATACATTTTCATAAGACATATTTTCAGACTTCCTCTTAGGAATGCATAAAGTGGATCATTGTTATGAGACTTCCATGTAACCAGAAAAATTGAGAGTTGTCCTGAGAGGAATGCCTTTCCCCACCATCTACCCCACAATAATTCAAAACTTCATACAAGAGCACAAATTAATTCAAGCTACTCTAGTCATACAGACTTTCCTCTTGCTTTAAATATAAACAACAGAGAAGAGAAAGACAGTTTGGAGCAAGTAGTACAATTGGATTACACCGCTCACAAAAGGACATTGAATCTTACTGAGTAATCATTACATTTCCAAGAAGACACAACCCTACAGCAAGCAGGCTGCTTCTTAAGGCTCAGAGGCTGCAAAAGGTGATATAGAGAGAGCTGTCTCGGTGGCTAGCTGCTTTCTTGCAATCATAGCATGCAAAAACAGAGAGCTGGGCAGTATTTAGCCCAGAGATGGAGAGACTCTTAGAGAGCGGACTCTTCCACGCCCACCTGATCTGGATGTTTGTTTGGTGCCTGAGCAATGGTTTGTGCACATTTAAGTCATGTTTCTGTCTTTGCTGTCCATCTCAGACTGCAAACATCACCTGTATCTGACTCAGTTTTATCTCTCTGCTTCCTCCTCTGCATAGTTCTCTCTCTCCTTTCCCCAGAACAACACATGATCAATGCACCAGACCTGAGAACTAGCTGATGTCAGTAAAGTGAAAAGGCACATATTGTACTCACCAACTTCTGCTGACCACACAGGAACACAGATGAATGCCTGCCAAAAGACCATTTTATCTCTTCCCTACTGCTGCACTTCAAGCGCAGCTTTTCTGCTTCATATCACACACAACCTCAATAATCTGCAAGCCCAAATACGGCACAAAGAGGCTAGACAGCAGCTTTCCAGCAACTGATACCAACTGTCCTGGTGATCAGCCTCCAAAGGGCCAATTTTCTCTTTATTTTTCAAAAAGCTTTCATTTGCATGTGTAAATAAAACCTCCAACTGCCTGACTTTCTTCCAGGCATGAAGTGCCTGCTCTAACACAGGCATGTTTGAATATCAGAATTTATATCCTGAAAGCCACATATCTCAATCCTTTAAAGTACTGTAGCCCTATTCATGGAGAACATCTATTAGAGCAAATTTAATGGGCAAATGCTTAACATAAATTGCCTAGCAAGTGCCTAGATTATGTGCCCATCCACATCATCTAGCACCTTTTTATCATACAAGGAGACATCAGTGTGAACTCCTTGGAAAAAAAGCCCTAAGAAAATAATTGCACTCTGTAAAATAAATTAGCACAAGACAACATGTGTCAGTGACTGGAGTAGGAGGGCACTAACTTTAGATTAGTGACAGCTTCTGAAATATTAAGCAGTTAAGCTCTCATTCTGCATTTCTGGCCAGCAGAATGAGAAGAGACTATCAATCAAACCTGTTGCACCAGAATAAATGTGAAATTAATACAGGATTAACTTAATGTAAATAAAAAATATATATTCACATTTGGTTGTGAATCTCAGCAGCTATATGCCTGAGTGCTTTTCCTTTAGAAGTTGGTTATGAGGGACTGTGAGAGGGGGTACTGCTTGCCCGGGGCCCGTCTCGGTAGCTGTGCCTGGGGAGCCCTCTAGTGCAGGCACAGCAGAGGCTTACAAGAGGATACTCTTCTTTTGTTTTTTTTTTTTTTTTTTCTGTAATCACACTCCTTGCTTGAATGCAGTAAGTCATGTTGAACAAGTCCTCTCCCATGGCATGCAACTGCATCAGCAAGTTTCCTAGGACAGCAGCAGCACCAGCAGCAATCAGGGAACATGGCTGGGCCGGCTAAGTTTTGTAGTGTAGTTCTAGGCTGTATAAGGCAGCTACTGTCTGCAAAACTTTGTGGCTCCTGAAACTAGGTGTCACACACATTAGCTGCTGGGGAAAGAGCAGTTAAACCAAGAGAGCAGCAGTTAAAGTCAGGGCTGAATTGCCTCAGGAGAGCAGCCTTGAGAGCTTAGATGTGGAGCAGAAGGGTGTGCATCCTAGAACAGGTCCCGTATTACAGAAACTAAGATGCAGCTAGATCTGGAGTAACAAGAGGTTCAGAACTTCATGGCTGAGGTGCATAAAAGAAATGTGTGAGACCATATGGAATGTATTAGAAGAGCAGCAAAGGAAAAGCTGCAATATGGGCAAGGTCATGGGGCAGGAAATAAGTGTGAACACAGATCTGGGTACACAGGCTGTGGGTGGAGAGAGACAATTCATCACTTTGAAGACAAGAGCATGCAGTGCCCGGCTATTTGGCATCTGGGTTAACACTTATAAACAGACAATCACCAGTTAGTTACCTCTTTCCCACCTTGGCCATCCCATGAACTTTAAAAAGTCATATCACAACCTTAATACCTTTGTTTTTATTTATAAAGGTTTATCCTAAAAAAAAAAAAAAAAAAAAGACTGTTGAATATTGGCTCCAAAAACCAAAAATATGATAGGTAATGCAACATAGACTTCTATGTCACTGTAATTAGCACTTTACAGCACTGTCACTGAAAAATACCTTCTGTTTGGCAGCCTTAAAGTATCCCTCCTGTGCTTAGGTAGTTAGCACTTCCCAGCTGTGGCTTCAGCACCCACAGAAACCTTCACCAATCCTTTTAGTACAGATTAGGATGCCAGTAAGGTCCTTTTCTTTGTTTCCTGCTGCTCTTGCAGATTTCCAGGGCAAGACAGAAGTGAAAATCCTGGAAGGAGATATCCGAGATGTGACGTTCCTGCACACTGCCTGCCAGGGGGTCTCCCTTGTCATCCACACAGCCTCCATCATTGACACCTTGGGTCTCATAGAGAAGCAGCTGCTCTGGGAAGTCAACGTAATAGGTGAGTGGGAGAAGCACCTTTCCCAGGCCTGTGTCTATTAACTGCTGAGTATCAGCTGCTCAGGGAAGGGAACAGTTTACCTGGCTTTTTGAGACAGATTCACTGGGGTGTTCTGCATCTTGCAGAAACATTCATATGAATGCAAAACATGCACATGTAAAGCCCTGTACAGAGCAGTCCCTCTTCACACTCAGCCTGCACCAGTCCTGCACTGCAGGATTTCCCCCTGATCCTGAGCCATAAACACTCGGCTTTTCCATCAGCCACCTGGAGCTCCACACAACTGAAACACTCCCTAACATACATCGCTACCCCACGTCCGTTTCTTCCTTGCCTGTCCCTTTTGAAGAGCTGTCACCTGGTGACAGGATTTCCCTTTTTACAAAGGAGTCCCTTTTTCTCATGAAAAGATTAAATGAAGGAAGAGTGATTTGTCTTTGGAATGGTGTATGCGACATCGGGAATCAGGAAATTTCTATTTATTTCCCAAAAGAACAACCTCATGGGCCTCCCTGGCCGCATTGCCTCAGCTCTTTGGTGAGGATTACTGCTTATTTACATGAAGTTTTCACAGAATCACAGAATATTCAAGGTTGGAAGGGACCTCTAGAGATCATCTAGTCCAACCTTCCTGCTCAAGCA
>JAVCKT010068176.1:1006-15608 GCA_032273925.1 Rhynchotus rufescens
CCAAGACTATCCAAGAAATCTGATTGCCATTTAAGTGACAAAATAGACATTGGCTAGATAGCATAAAACACCACTAAGTATTTTAAAATTTACTGCTCAATTGCATATGCAAACTAACCTTTCAATTAAAGAAATCCTATAGTTTAACTACAATTTTACTATAGTTTCCTATAACAGGTTGTTCTTTCATGTCAGACACAAGGTGAACCAAGATTACTTAAGCAACGCAACAAGGCTGAGCTGCCGACTTCGTGCAGTTCAGCCTTGGCCGGGGGGTTTTCTGGGATGAGCAGGGATAGAGCCAGCCACCCACACCGAGCAGCAACCTGCTCACTCAAAGGCTCTTCTCCGTTCAAGCTAATTTAATCCCACAGATTTTTTTTGTTCGTTGTGAGGATGCAAAGGTTTCTTGAAAATGACCTACAAAGACTGAAGATAAACGCAAAGTAGCAGAAAATTCATGGACAGATTCTAACAAGCCAGTCCTCTCCATTTAGCACCTAAAATTTTACAAAGATGTAAGAGCAATGAAAAGTAGCGCAAAAAGAAATATAGCTACATAACATAAAAAGCAAGACCAGACAAGGTTGATTCACCATCCAATCCAATTGAGATCCCTCTATTGAGAACAACTTTGGAGCCTATCAGCTCTGGGGAGCTGTGTTCTTCAACATCCCTTGATATAAAGAAATCCATTCAGCATTTGACATTTGCTTTGGTCCTTTCACACTACAAACTGATCTATTTCTATTGCTTTAATAAGGTTTTCTCTTTGGCACTTTTCAGATATCAACCATACTAAGGCGGGGCCAAGTGTGACAGAAGCAATTAGATGAATGCTTCCAAAGATTAGTTTGCTTGAGATGAACATGACACAGACTTCACCTAGTATTATATTGTCTCAAGGTTGACTGCATGGTTATATCCTTCAGAATAAATCAATCCAAATTAGACAACAAAGGGTTGCTAAATTCTTCCCATCAAACCACATGTTTATTACATAGAATAATGTCAATCTGAAAGCAATGAGTTGAAGACAATCCCTAGAATTACAACTGCTTCAAACTATCTGCCTCCTTACTGAGAAGGACCATTAGCCAGTAAGCCAGACTGCTATGTAGTTTTCTATGAAAAGATGAACTGACAGGATTAACAAAACATGTGCGTACCACACTCCTGATAAACTGATTTTCAACATTATTTTAAGACACTGAGAAACAGCCACTAAGCAGCTTAGATTTTAATGAAGATTATTAGCCTTGACAGAATGATTATTCTATTCTTCTCTCTAGGCATTTTTAGTGGAAAGTGACACAGAAATACAACTGACTTAACATAAGCCCCTGTTGGAAATCTCTTCCATTAGAAATAGATTTCTGACCTTCAAGACTCTTGTATCTCAGGGCAGAGGGGAAAATGTAACAGCAAGGAGCTGAATTAGTTGAGGTTTCTTAGCAGAATGTAAGGTTTTCCTCCACCAGTGAAGGATCCATGAGCATCTATAGTTAAATGTGAAAATACAAAGATACCAGAAGCTCCACATGCTGTCACACTGCTGGTAACTAAAGAGGAGGATTGTATCAGTTGTCGCTGATTTTCAGCCAGTTCTGATGTGGAGAGAAGCTATTTAATTATAGCAATTTTAGGATAGGAAATGAGAAGGGCTATGGTAATAACTAGAACAGTCAAAAACCTCAGATAATTGTATTTGAATCTATTCCTGATAATAACGAAGACTGAAAGATGATGAAATAGTCTTGGAAACGGGCAAATTCCACTAAAAATCAAACTGGCAATACCACCGTTCTCACCAAGTGTGATGAGATTCTTAATACCACCACGTAGTTGGAGTATTTATTTTCTTTACTATGCAAAAAAAAGGGGCACTCTAAGAGAAGAGTTGAAGGTGAACCAGCACAACACAAGCCCAAGTAGTGGTGACTAATCATTGCGCTCCCCTAAGGCACACAGGGACATCCCTGCAAAGGTCTCCCAGCTCAGCATCACTGTGAAGAGCAACTGCGCTCAGTAACTGAAAGACAGTGAGAGCAAAAAAGGAGAGCAAGTGTGAGAGAGAAACTATATCCTAACTACAAACGCTTTGTCAAACACACATCACCTGCACTACTTGCCTGAGCAGTCACTGCGTCAGTAGGAACCCATCTCCTCCTCTCTTTTTGAAGGAGTTAGTGCTTTTGCAGTCATGGAAGATAATCACACAGTGCAAATATGCCAAAGCCAACTTCGAGCCATGTTTCCTTGACTCCTGAGCCAGAGCGCTTGTAGTCTTGTCAGCTTTCACAACTGTCATTCCCGGGTAAGTTATGTAAATGTACAAAACATCAAAAAGCAATCAGCCAAAATAAAAATTTTCATGTCATGCCATGGAGAGCTTTCATGTTAACTGAAAAGATACGCAGCATATTATGGGGCAAAATGTCTTTGTTACAACATTTTTCCACTATCACAGTTCAAAGCTTTAAGCTGCTCAACACTCAAGAAGAATAAAGAAAGAAAAGTGGAAGGAATACATCACATACTCTTTTTTGCTTCCAGAACTCCATTTTCTCTGCAAAAACACTTTTATGTACAGTGTTAAACTAATGCCTATAATTTAGGCCAGAAGCAAGCAGCTGAGAAAGGGGGAAGAGGTGCAGTAGCCTAGGTATTGTTTAGCTTTCAAGGTGTTTTATAGATAAGTACAGCTATTCTCTTTGGAGACAATTACTGCCAAGCAAGACTTCAATATAGAAAGGAATGAAAGGAAGGAATCTTGTTGTTTCAGTACAAATGCTCTTCAAATTATGAGCTAGACACCAAGTTTATTCGCGATTCTGCTTTGTCTTCTGATGTTTGCAGCCCAAATTTAAACACGCTTTATACATACTTTTTATATCGTAGCTATGTGTCTTTACCAGAAGAACCAGACCAGGATCCAGCCTACCCAGCTGTAACAGGGCAGTAGTACTGAACTCTCCTGTTGATCAATAAAGCAGCAAACAAGCATTTCTGCAGGGTTTTATTGCTCAAAACTCACCTCCCACACCTTGATGCTACCCACAAAGGCTACAACTAAGAGATCAACATCATTAGATTGTTACTCTTTTAGCAAATACAGCCAAAATATTTCTCCTTCCAATTCTCCCTCTTCATGTACTTTCCAACAAATGATGTGCAAGTCACCCTGCACCACAGCCCAGCCTGATATCACTTCACCAACAGACCCACCAACACTGTAACCTCGTAGCAAACCCACCAGCTATTTCCACTTAGCTGTTTACAACGTATTTTGTCAGGACAGGGCCACTGCAACTCTCCTTTGAGTGCATAAAGAATATAATGCATTTTGCTGAGAAACAGGTAACATACGTAAGTTTCTGTCAAGTCTCCCAAATGTTATTTTGATTATATGGGTTTAAAACACAGAACTATATGGTTTTGCACTGTCACACTGCTGTTCTAATGATACAACAGAGCTGATAAGCATGCTGGCATTTCGACATGGGAGTGGATTCAGCTGTAGTGCCCACACAGGAAGAGAAAGACTGTAATCAATGCCACAGGTAGCAAGACACTGCCAGGTAGCCACCCTGACTGCAGAGATGCAGACAGAGCACTTCTGAAAGGGAAGCATCACCCTTTCCCACAGTCCAGCAAATAACTGGCTGCGTACACGGAGTCTGAAGAAGAGAGGGAAGCCTAAAATTATTAAGAGCCCGTGACACTTTGCTGTAAAATGATCTTGTACATTGCCAAAGTGATTCTGAGTTTAGTAAAGCTATCTCCTGTATCTACCCTCTCCCTCACGTGCTTATGAATAAAGAGGGTGCTTATGAATAAGGAGGGTTCCCAACACTCTAAACATGGGGTTTGTTCTTCCCCTAACACTTGTGTATAATTCTTATTAACATAAGTGGGAGTTTTGTGTGCACAAAAGGGGAAAATTAGACCCCTATAGCAATTATGTTGCATTTTCTTTAAGGACTAACTACTAATCACTCCCTTTCAGCAACATCTACTCCTTCCTATTAATTTGCTTTTGGCTGATGAATCTCCCACAGAAAGCACTGGCAGGGAGGCCCTCCTCACTGTCTCGGCACTCCCGTGGCCTCTTTGGGAGGACAACCAGGATGGTCTGAAGCCGGTCTTGGGCGTTTGCCCCGGGAAAGCCTTAGCCAGTTCTCCTCGAGCATCGTTACATTTCCTGGGAATTAGCAAAACAGAGCAAGCTAGAGAACAGCAAACAGTAAGTGAAGACACCTCCCCACCTGGCATAGTAAAATGCAACCAAGTTAAAAATAAAATAAAATTAAAAAAAAAAGTACATTCTTCTAGATGCTGAAGATGAAACAAAGATCACTTCATTCTGAAGATGTCCTGACCCCTTCAGCTGTGACAAAATACAGCACAAACACTCTGTGAAAATGCTGTTTCTACTTTTTAAATGCAAATGTGCGTGGTCAAATTTCAAGGTAATTCCTGAGAGAATTGTTTCAAATAAGCACGACCAAGTTGTGAGAAATTTTCTTTCTATATGAATAAAATGGAGCAAAAGCTAGATCAAAATTGGAATAAAAAAAATCTTTTGACATTTCAGTGCATAGGAACAAAACACAGATGACCTGGAATGATGCAATAAAAAATACAAAGACAAGCCAGCGAGAGCATTAAATTTAGTATTTTTACCTAAGAGTTATAAATTTTAAAAATCGCAACAGTAATCAGAAAGAAGTGAACCTAATTTTGCTCTTCTAAAAGATTTTTTAAATTCCTTTTCAGAATTAATCCTAATGAATTTAATTAAAATCATATAATTTTGCCAAGACGGGATTTTGTGTGTGTGTGTCCGATTGTATTTATTCTTATATTTGATGTTCAGATACCACAGTGACAGATGTATATGGAATAAAGTAGACATGAAACTGTCATAAGAGAAATAGCCTGGAGGAATAAAAGAGTAAGGGCACGAGAAAGATTTGAAGTGACATGAGAAAGGCCTAACAATAACGAATGTAAAGAATAGGAAAAAGCTGTTCACATTTTAATATGTGAGTGGTAGATATCAGTTTTATTCCCAACTTGTTTCACCAAATTATTTCCTGACTTTAGGCAAAGACTGTCATAACCCTGTCTCATGTTTATTCTAGCATCTATAAAATGGTATCATTCCTTCCTCTCTGGAAATGTTACCCCATCTGGATACTAAAAGGAATGACCTGACAATTCTGGCAAGAACTTACGTGAATACTTCATAGATCACCTACATTTGCCTGCCTTAGAAGAATGTTTCTGTAAATAACGGGTCTCCAGTTGAAGAATCATAGCCTTAGACAAATACAAAGCACAGTAACAGTGCAGGGTAGCCACCCAACTTTGGGTGCACCCTTTAAAGAAGGCATGTTGTTGCTCATTAAGTCTGCAAATGTCATCTGTTATGTCCTTAGTTACTTGAAGCTACCTACCATTTCAGCCTGAAAGCTCAGCAAATGCCCTGGAAAACAAAACTTCCCAGGAATCCACTGGAGAAAGTAACTACTATGATGTAATTGCCGCAAGTGATAAAAAGTGGTCATGACAGGATATGGAATGAAAAAAAAAATCCAACAACAAACAAGTGTTATTAACCAACTATGGTCGCCTAGGAGGGGAAAAAAATGAAGAAAAAGGAAGACAGCAGCCTTCAATAATCTTGGGCTATCACCTCCCATAATCACACTGCAAACACCAAGGGGATACTGAAAAGAGGGCACAGTTTTTGCCTGTAATAACCTACCTGTCACTTATTCACAATAAACTCTGTTGATACAGAATAGTTCAATCTCTGCATTTTTTTCCTCAAGTAGCTGAGCAAAAAAGCTCACAAATCCAGTAGTTTACCAACAAGAACAGTTTTACGTATGGACAATCATATGACTAGACTCACAGCGAACCTAGAGATTAGACAAATAGAGTTTGCTTTGTGTGGCCTGAGAATCTTTCTCACACAAGACTGATGGAGGCCAAGACCTTTACCAACACAGCAGACCCAACTTAGGCCTAGACAAGCATGTGATGACTAAAAAACTTAGTCTTTGCTTTATATAATCTTGTATTCTTTTATCTTTCAAAGTCAACAGATTCAAACTGTTTGCTCCTTTCAGTCATTTGTTTGCTAAATCTTTGCATAAGAAAACACAAGTTTCAATGTTGCAGACATATTTTACTCATGCTTTAGCTGTCTTCACTATTTTTAAGATTTTCTGAACAGTTTATCCCATTTAATTCATGTAATACTCTAGTCATTCTCCTGAACCGGAAGGCTCAAGCTAGCTCTACTTTTCATTAGCCACAGCAGATCCAGTCAGCCTTGAGTCGAATTTATTCATTATCCCATATGCCGCTTCTGGTTGCAGTTCTTCTACTATTGTTTTACTACAAAACCTGTAACGTGCTCCGAGACATACTCAAGTCCTATCATCTTTCTCCCCGTGCCTGAACCACATGAATTCTGTCAGTGCTGATAGTCCCGCATATACAAGTTACCATTTGTAAGACACAATGGAAACATTCACTTGTACAAATCAAAGAACTGTCCTAGGAGGAGACAAGCTGTCAGCCAACTATTCCAAAAATGAAAGGGACAACAGCAAGGCCAACTCCATGCTCAACTAAGAAAAGCCTCTTTGTGAGGTTAATTTTTCATATTAAATGTCTCCTGTTTAAAAAAAAATAAGATGATTTCTGTGGTGTTAGTCAAGTTAAAAATAAGACCTTGATTTTCCTTTAGGCGTCACACACTTAAGATAGGTATGATTTTACAATTCAAGTTTCATATTGAAAAGTCATATTTGATTTTTACCAGTTTTTAAATATGAATCATACCACTATTCTTTCAGTAAGACAAAAGAAAAAATACCAACTGTAAACAAGTATTTAATTTTACCTGCCAAATCGTTAATGGAGAATTACATGCTTGTTCCATCCTTTTATCTATAGCGCTGATAATAATTGTTACTTTTTCCTCCCCATCTAAAACAACCATTTGGGAGTTTCCCCATAAAACAGGAAAAATGGATTTTCTTGCAGAGGGCAAAAATAAAAGGAATCTGATAGAGCAGAAGGCTAGAATTTAGCTCGCCTTGACATAAGAATGAACTTTCCTCTCTTCAACTTTAATGTAAGGGATAATACATTAATGTTACTTTGATACAGGAACAGTTCCCAGGATTCTGTTAAAAAAACAAAAACAAGAGCAAAAATCACCATGGAATATTTTGGAAGTATTTTAGACAACTGGAAGGTTTTAAGTTGGAATAGAAAATAAAACAAAAAGCCTGGAATTGGTGACACAAATGGATAATAAGCAGTAGGAATAAACACAATGCAAGAGAATGAACAGGAAGGAAGGAGAGAGAAGAAAGCTGGGAGATAGGGATGGAGTAGGGATGGAGAGAGAAGACAGAAGGTCAGAAGGAAGGAAGGGACTTATCTGAGCTAAAAGGTGACAGAATGAAGGGTAGAGAACAAAAAAATGCAGATCAAGCAGCACTGACAGTAGAGAAACAAAATTGTCTGTCATTTTTTGGAGTTAACAGGAAGAGAAAGCAAACCCATCAAATCTGTGCAAAGGCAGCGCGGAGAGCGACCATGGAAGGGACAAGCTGCACGCAGTCTACTCTGCAGCACTGGCCCCAAGCAGAGGCGCAGATGGAGCGACACGCAATGCCCCGTCACAGCATCCGTCTCCAGGACGCAGAACACCCACAGGAACGAGGAGCAGCCAGCCACTCCTCACGCTCTTCCTGGGAGGAAGCTTTCCATAACCTCCTCCTCACTCTCCAGTTTTCTAATTTACAGTTATTGGAGGCTTTATTTTCCATATTCCTGTTTAACTCCCAAGCTGCCATCTGGAGTGGGCTATTTCCTCAGTCTTCACTCATCACTATCCTCCCATTCTCCCAATTACATCTTCTTAACCCTGGGTGTGATTTACAAACCAGTCTCTACCTCCAGAGCAACCAGACCACACAGCTCTGGGGAAAGCCCCCGCCAGAACATCCCATCATATTTTCCCTGAGCCTAGATCAACCCAGCCAACACAACATCCTGCAGGCAGCTGGCACTGCAGCCCACCAGCACAGCATATGGCATAGCCCCCGGGGCCACCGGCATCGCTGCTCGCAGAGCCTTCCCACTCATCTGCCACTTCCACTTCCAGGGTGTTCATGGGAAGCACCAGCCGCAGAGGAGCTGACGTCCCACACTGACCCAGGGGCATCAGAGAAGACACAACCGGTGCTGTCTCCTGGTCTACCTGCCGGAGACGCTGCAGGTGCTCAAAGCAGTGCAATGCACATAGTCAGCAGCCAGGCAGGAGGGAAGAGCCTGCCCTTACACAGAGCACGGCACACGTTTGCAGCGCCGGGCTGCTACGGCACAGGCGCGCCTGCCTATGGGGAAGAACAGGCTCCCACAACCAGACACAACACAGAGACACCAGCAACACTCACAGTGCAAATAATCCACGGGAACCAGCTAGGGCAGAGCCTTGCAGGAACAGGGCAAGCAAAGGAGTGCTCCGCAACTAATTGGATCTGGTATCCTTTAGGATTTAAGAGTGCTTTAACCACAGTTTATTAATTATACATCAATTAAATGCTAAACACATTGTTTAAACAGTTACGTTTACTTTTCATGCAAAGGTTAATACATATATTCCTTGTCAATTTATTTCTAAAGTGATAACTGTACTATCGAATTCTAATTAAACAATTAGTTCCGTGCACTATGTAATTTAATTTGGATAAACTACTACTTATGGTTAGACTTATTACTCTTAGTTATAGTACTACTTATGGTTGGACTCAATGACCTTGCATGTCTTTTCCAGTCATAATGACTCTATGATCAGATGATTCAGTGATAGCCACCCTGAGTGCATGTATTGTCATTACTACAAAGGCAGCATTTACTAACAGTTAAGGTAATGTTTTTAAAATTGCTTTTTTTTCTTAAAAATATCTTCAGTTATTAAGATACTGTAAATAACTTTAAAGTATGTTAAAACAGAAGCATTTCATTTTAAATGTTTACTAACACAATAAAAATAATTTTAAAAAAGTCAAGTAAAAGTCAAGAAACACAACTTGTGCAATTGCTTTGACATGAATTCTGCCCTTCCATGTGTCCCACCTGTGCACAAAAGGGAGTACAGATCCCAGGGAAAAGTCAGTATGCAATCACACAGCTTAAAAGCACAATACACAGGCACAACCATTTAAATAAGTATCAGCGTAAAATAAATCTGGCAACATTTTAGTTCTGTAGTTCTTATTTATGAATTTTACAGTAATTCCCATGAAAAATTTTTGGGGCTTTTTTTTTGTTTTGTTTTAAACAGGCTTTACTATGTACAGTAGTTTTTCATTTTCTTAGCAGGGATCAGGGTCATGGGTTTGCATGAGGAGGAATACACTCTCACTGGCAGCAGATGCTAGAGGATGGACTCACCTCCAGAAACTGAAATTGAGGTGTGAGTCTAAAAATCACTCATGCTTTTTCCTGTTTATAGAAGAGATTCCTTATAGTATATCCTCTTTTACAAAGAATCTCTTAGGTCTCCTGTTTGTTTTGACCAATACTCAGCATGTGACAGCAAAAACATCTATCTGGAAATAACACTGCCTTTCTGGTCTGAAAGGAGAGCCCCTGCTCTTCTGCTGTACACTGGACATGCTCCTTCCATGTGCTAGAACACACTGTGGCACCTTAAGGAGCGAAGGGGCAGCAGATTTTTTCTGCCCTGCAAACCATTCCCTAGGGATTCTGCCCAATAACTCCTCCTCCAGAGGAACAATGGAAGAGAAATGTAAAGACTACATGGAATTTTCTATTGCTGTGGAGGTCAAGTTCCCTGCTGAGACCATTTATGTTCATCTAATATCTTTTGAGCAACACAAGTCAGACTATAACCTTAGTTTATTTCCCATTAAAAATGAATTAAATAGACAAAAACATACTTGGCTCCCTTACAAGCTTTCTCTTTCTGAATCTCTGAGGCTGCTGAGAGGGAGATATTAGAGCTGGAGCAGAATTTGAGGAAGTTTGCTGCTGTGTTTTTTACATAGCATTGCATGTAAAGCAGGATGGATATATATATATATATATATATATATATATATATATACACACACATATAGGATGCCACACTTCTTTTATCTTGCATTATCAGTTACAAATATTTGCTATTAAATGCTGTTGTTATACACAGTTTAACCAAGAGAAACCTAAGTACACAAAATTCATTAGTGTAATTTCTCACTCACAAATGAATAGGTACAATACACTTTTCAACTCATTTCACAGAAAAAAGTAGTGTCTCCAGATTCTCTATATTCTATTTCTCTACTATTCATGCAATTTCTCTCATGCAATTCTAAAACTATTTCTCTACTTTCATGCAATGTGAAAAGAAGAAAGAAAACAAAATCCAGAAGCAATCAGTGCTAGTACTTTACCTTATCAAGCTTTCATTTGTCATCAGATTTTGCAAGGCCTGTTTGGAGACCTCTATTTTTTGCTGCATTACTCTTGATAATTTCTTGAAGTGAACCAGTGACCTTTACTTCAGAGTCAGTGGTCCTCCTCATTCTGTCAAATCAATAACTTCTTCAGACTGTTAAAAGAACACTAACTTCTATTTTAAGAATTCTATGGTAAAAGTTTTAAAGGTAAATATGTATATATAAATATATGGGCTTTATTATATCTTTTACTGATCTGAAGACATCAAATTCCTAAGGGCTTTCAAATAATTTTCATCCTTGTTATACAGCAAATACGTTCTGCACAGGCTGCTTTCCAGGACCTCTGTAAAGGTAAAAAATTTGTTTCTTCCCTGGTGGCTGTGAATTCAAATAACCAACAGATCAACATACACAGACAAAATCTCAGAAGAGCAAAGGCAAAAAGCAGCTGAAGAGCGAAACCAAAGGCAATACTTCCTGACAAATTAGAGATTTAGGTATGGGCACTATTAATGACGGGTGTCTGATTTCCAGTAAGACAGGAAATCACAGAGAAAAGAAATGCAAGTTCACATGCACGTTATTTTTCATCTTGAAGAAGAGCACAGTTCACAGTTACTGCACTTGACCACGCACTTTAGTCTGAGATAGTATTTGATGTACTTTTTTCCCCAGGATGAGTCTTAATGCATGTTTAAAATGCAAGTGGGAAAAAACTGTATGATGTGTAGTGATACTAGTGACTCCATAAATTTCAAGCCCTCACGTTCAACTTGGTGTCCTGGGCATGCCACTATGCCCTATTCTATGTCTCAACCTTACCACTATGTACACTAAATACTATCACCTATTAGCAGTACAAGACCAAAATATTATTTTTCCAAACTTCTAATACATTCAGATTTTTTTCTATGCTTTCCAAAATGCATTTAGAGAGTCTACTTTTAATTAAAATGATATACTGTAGAAAGTAAATAGTTGAAAACTTAGTAAGTTAAAACAGTAATTCCACTAGATATATTATATCATTAACAGAAAGAAAATATTCAAATGAAAATAATCATGAGAGTACAAGCTTCAGAATACAAAAAGAAAACAACAACATTCATCAGGAACTTTACTAGACAACTGAAATAATGAATTCATTTGAGGATATTTTAGTTGTATGTTTTGATATAATCTAGAAACAGACCGTAAAGTGAAATTTATCCAGTAAATTGTCCCAAAAGATGCTCCTCAGTCAACGTGCAGGCACTGGCCTAGTGCACTTGGAAAATTTTTAAGTCTGCAGAAAGCTATTCTCATTCTTACTGACCTACATGCCCAAATGATAAGTCTGTTTAATTACACTGTTATCTATTTAGGCCTGCTGTTGATTATGCAAAAGAGATTACAGGAATCAGACTCACAGTCGGAAACCTCTGCAAAGACTTGAGCAGCATCTCCCATGAGCAGCTTCCTGAAGCTCAGTCCTTCTTTGAGAAGCAGAGGAATGACAGGTGATCCAGGAGTCACCTAACCTGGGACATTATCCCTTCTGCAATGTTCAGATCTTTGCAAGTTACATGAGTAAGGAAGAGCAAGAGAAAGTGAGAAAAAGGAAAAGAAAGGGAATGAAATAGTGAAAGAGCAAACGAAGGAAGGAAGGAAAAGAATAATTCACATCACAACTCGTTACGAAAAATAAGACGTGGCTAATAATGGAGATGACCTTACAGAAGAGGAGGAGATCAAGTTTATTCTTGGGGTAAATTCATTAGCATCAGCAAAACACTGCACATGGATTTTGGAAAATCTTTCAATCTCAATTTTAAAAACTGTTGCTTTAAACATCTCTGAATTTTCAATTTAAAATTTGTGCTATGAAAACTTTTGAGGCCAGAGAGTAGATGGTATCTTTTTAAGGCAACTACTAGAGAAGTATTTAAAGCTAGAGTTAAGGTCAGATGTTTGAACGATGTTGGGAAACTCCACATAATCAGAACCTCCCAGCATTACAATATTTGTCAAAAATATATATGTGCATGATTATGATAAAGTAATTCCATCAGGGATTGTATCCAGCTTTAACTCTGGAAATACTTCCAAGTAAGAAGCCTTTCTCCAAAGCACTAACAGAAGGGGAGGGAGGAAGAAAGCAGATATTTCTAATCATTTTTGTGCCCCACTCCAGTGAAAGATTCCATGAAACACTTCAAGAAATCTAGACAGAAATGCACAGACTTAATATTCTTTCCCAAGTAGGGTCCTGAATGGGGAATTTGGCTCAAGATCCATTTTCCGCTTGAGCTGAGTCATTCTGGCCCCACAAATTTCCAGCATAACTAAGTTATGGGCACTGGGTTCCTGTGCAACGTGGAACTAACACAGTGAGGGAAGGGAAACAAGACTGCTGCAGATGGCCCATCAGAGCTGCAGACAAAATACATGAGGATGCTTCTAAAATTGCATCAAGAAAGAACTGACTGCATCTACAATAACAGTAAAATAACTTTGCCTATTGCAGTGCAGCAGCCTCACAATGAGCAGCTTCAATACGCAAATTGCAACTCAAGAGCCAGGTGTGTGCTTATGAGCTCGGGGCCCTTGAAAGACGGCAAATTCACCATGGGAAATAAAGATAAAAGCAAACTTTCTGCAAAGCCGGTTATCTAGCAGTGCTCGCACACGGAAGCGCGGAGCAGGCGCCGCTCCCGCCCTGCTCGGCTGTTCAGCAGCCCTGGCGGAGCATTCAGAGGCCTCCCGCGGCCCGGCTGCGCTGGGGCTGAGCGAGGCTCCGCGCTGCGGGACACCTGCCCCCTCAGCTGCTCTCCCGAACCACCGCGCTGGCACCATCCTTCAGCGGATAACAAGCACTGATGAAAACATTCCTCCTGTTCCCTCAGTGCCAGAAGGATGGGCTCCTGCTCCATTTACGACATGAATAAAGGCCTGGACAAGAGGAAGTATCCGTTTTATGTGGTTTCCATGGTGACCAGTCCCTCTGGAAGGGCAAGTGATTCCAGTCTGTTGACAGCGTGATTTGTAACTGAGCTTTGGAGAAGTGTGCTGTTCATCATATTGTGACTGAAACAACTCTTTTTTAGTTTTTTCTTTTCCTCAACTTTGGATTGCAGGGCAATATGGCTAAAACACAAGAAAATCTGTTGATGCTGCTGTTCTAAAATCTCTGGCACTAATGAACAAGGAACAATGATGTCACTCACCACCAAAAATGTCCGTAGTGGTTAGCATTAAAATGTCCCCTCTTGGCTCCCTAGGACCAGTGAGAACTGATTTGGGATGCACTGCACACTCTAGTCTGTCTGGATTCCACTTTTTATATTTGTGCAATGTGAATTATTTTTTCCAAGTTTTCTATTTACATGAGAGTTTCATAGTTCTTTCTTCTTTGACATTTTAATAATAGGAATGTTTTATTAACGCAATGCAAACACCAAGAAGCCCTGAGCTTGTGAAGAGCTGTTCCTAATGCTGGAAGCTGCCTGCCTGTTCCTCCTTGGGCTCCTGCAGGCACCATTCCAGGCAGCATTATAGTGCCAGGGAAGCAGGACTCGCTTCCACACAGAATCTCATAGCAGGAGATGACACCTACCTGACTCAACAGGGGCTTGGCTGCCACCAAACCAGCTGCAACTGAAATCCTTTTAACCATAAAAACAAAAAATGCCAAGCAAATGCCAGCAGGAATTCTCCAGCACAGCTTTCTGGGATTTATTACTGCAGGAGCTGACTGGGTTTGTTTGCAGTGAGACTTCCCATGGGACTTTAAAAGGTTCAAGGACTATCTCACTGGAAAAGGACTCAAAAATGCAGTTTTGCAATGGAATATCGAAGGTTTTGTTCTGTTACTCCTAGATTCAACACAACAGCCCTTCCTAAGTTGCTCAGAGTAGGCCTTCTCTCTCAGTCTCTTCTTTTGAGCAAAGCACTCACAAAGACCTCCTCTTGACAAAAAAAAAAAAAAAAAGGCACTTTCAAAAACATTTTTAAGGGCCAAATATAGCAACTAACTGTGAAGAACTTCAAGTTTTAGTTGACTCAATGGTGTCATAAAACACATTACTACCTAGAGAAGGGAGCAGTGAAGGCTGATC